>JAWNOT010000096.1:490000-502500 GCA_035045825.1 Drosophila eohydei
TACAGCCTGATCTAAGAGATCTTCAATTTTTGCAGTTCCAAATTCTGTTGCATTTCCATAGATCTGTAAAACCTGCCAATTCTACAGGGTATATCAATGTGGACACCAGAACATGCCCAATTTCGAACAAATTTCATTATTTGCTATAGCATATATTCTACTACAATGTTCTTGCATAGGTTTTGATTTGAAATTAATTTTGCTTTGAAAAGTACAAGAATTTCCAAAATATGATAATGCACTCGTATATATATATATATATATATATATATATATATATGTCGCTATGATCTATATATATATATATATATATATATATATATATATATATATATATAAGTATATATAACATATATATTTAGATCTATATATATAGTTTTAATATTTCGCTATTGTTAGCGCAGTGAAAACAAAAAAAAACATAGCTAAATATCTAGAAGTACAAATTAGTTTGTTATACTTAAATTATATATGTATATCTATATACATATAGGTGTAGGTGTGTGTGTGTATATAGTCCTCTATTTCATATATATATAGCCCATATATTTATATTATATATATATAATTATACATTATATACATATAACATTGCATTTTGAGAATTTGGTGTTCATGTTCAAGTGGTTTAATCCATCAGCTATTAGGCAAACTAGTTTCTAGATTCTAGTTTCTTGGGATACTGAATCCGATCCGTATATATGTATAGATATACATATATATTATATTTAGATATTGTTATTCACTTAGCTATTAAATTTAAGCAAATGTTGGCGGTGTTTTTTCTGTTATTTGTGCTTCAACTTTTTTGTTTAGTTTTCGATTTCATGTTTTAAGCGTATTTTAGGCACTCTTCAAATGCGGAAGGCAAAAGGGAAGCCAAAATGAAAGTCAACTATGTTTGCGTGTTAGTCTGAGTGTGTTAGCTGTGTGTGTATATGTGTGCTTCGAAGAGCGCTCTCTGTGTGTGCATCATTCAAGCTTTGACTGTCAGCGCGCTGTTTTATCAACTTGCTTTAAAATATTCTGTCAATTATTGCATTCACATTCAAATTCACACACAAAAAACCTTCGTCAACCAATGTGAAAATAAATAAAATGGAGTTCAATTAAAAGTTGTAACAAAAGAATGCAAAATCGTAAAAATTCATGATTCTAAATTTAGCTGCACAATTTAATAATTTTTAAAAATTAATATGATTTACAGAAGAGCCAAATCATGGATGATTGAATGATTCATTGATTCATTGAAGTGTTTAAATAGCGCTATGTTCGTTTTTGTTGTCTTTCCAATTGCTGTCAAAGCAAATTTTAGCTAGGCTGTCTCGATGGATGACTATTTGATTGATTGATGTGAATGATGGACTGACTGTTGACCTTGTCGATTTATGAGTTTTGGCTAATTTTAGCGTTTGCTGATTGATGGCTGTTTGACTAAATGATTGATGTGTTTAGGCGAATGATTGTTGGCTTTTCAATCTTCCCAATTGCTGGCAACGAGAATTTATGCTTAGTTAGGCTGCTTTTCAGATTCTGTTGCTAACGATGTTTTAATGATAGTGATTGACTGATTGACTAATGATTGAACTGATTAGTTGTGTTAATCCAACTATTGTCAAATAGGATTTTTCAATTCGTTTCTGTTATAGGTCTGCTTGATTAATGGCGCTTTAATTGATTGATGCATTCAAGTTAATGATTAAATTATTGACTTTAACTTTAATTCTCCAATCGTCGCCAAAAAGGATCTCTGTTGCAGTATTTGTTTGGCTCTTTCTTAATATTTTTCTTAATATTTTCTTAATAGTTTTTGTTTATTTGATGTACATATTTGTTGTTTTTGCTGCTTCTGTTGTTGTTGTTGTTGTTCATGATGTTTGTGGCTTGTCTTTGTTATCTTAAGTAAGCTTGGTGTTTGCTGATGGGAGTTACATTTTGTGTTATTTTGGATGGTATGAGCACTCTATGCTCTAAAAGCACTTTAAATTCCAAGACTGCAATTAAACAGAGAAAAAGAGAAAAGATAAAGTAAGAGTGGGGGAGAGAGAATGAGGAAAATAAAGAGAGAGAGAAAGAGGTTGACATCAATTATTATGTAGTCGAACATTAAATTGGATATAACAAAATATTTACTATACATATGTATGTATGTATATATATATATATATATATATATATATATATATATATATATATATATATATATATATATATATATATATATATATATATATATATATATATATATAAACTAGATATCATTTCAATTTAATTTCTCTATATAATTACAGTCATATTACAATAGGTATATCTACGAATTGCTCGTACATAAATGCATTAGCTATTGGTCTTTCAAATTAGGATTCTAGTTATAAAAGTATCATATATATACAGATTACAAAGACATATATTTGATTTTTATGTCGTCATATTAAAGTTCTGAGTCTTATCTGTGTGTGTGAGAGTGTGTGCCTTAACATTGAGTTGCAAATAACAGTTAAATTTGCTAAATTAGCTCAATATGCTAAATTAGTTCTATCTGATGAACTAGTTCAATCTGCTGAATAAGTACTACTTGATAAACAACATCCATTTCATGAACAATATTAATTCAATAGGCTTTACTACTTTAATTTAACAAATTAGACCAGTTTGCTGAATTTGTTTGTTCGCTCAACTAGTTTAATTCGCTGAATAGTTCATTCACACTCATATTTTTCATATCGTTCAGTTAATTAAGTTGCTTGATCGTTCATAATCGATTTTCAATTGGTTTAGTTATTCAGTCGATCATCAATCGGAACGCATCGATTGATGAACAGAGCTGATGAACACAATAGAACGAATACATAAAATATCATTCGTTTATGAATTCACAGATCACTGAACTAGTTCAGCAGCTGACTTTCGTTACCCGTCCAATCGAACACATTGTGCATTTTATGGTTTGTATATATAATGTATATACTCAAACAAGGCAAAGCTGAATTTACATACATATATACACATACACGACATCTACATGCATCAACCTACAGCAGAGTTACTTTTGTGTAACTAATTTGGGTGTGACAATTACAAGATAGAATCGGTGGGGCTGCTGCTGATGCATGTCAAACTCTTGCGTCTTATCAGTTAGTCAGCTAATCAGCCAATGAGCATAGTTGCTTTTGATACATATCAAGCTTTTTGCCGTTCAAATGTCTATGGGAAATCCATTGCGAACAGATAGTAAGCATTATCAACTAATCAGCTGTTAAATGGTTAATTAAGCAATGTTATGGTTAATGGCCTGATTTATCTACTTAGATATAGATATATGTAAATACAATTCTATCTCTCTCTCTCTCTAGCTCTTTGTATTCCTCTCTAATATAATCCACGTTTGCTTACATTCGCGAACCCTTCTGCTGCAGAACCTTGGCGCGATCATTCAGCTCCAATTCACGTCCTGCTGTCGAGCCGCATTCTTTGGAGACAACGCAAAGGAACTCATTATTTTCGAATGGGCCATAGTTTGAGTATTGCATGCCAACGCTTATCAGCTGCTCAAACCGCCAGCCATCCGAAAGCGTGGAGATCATCTGAGACAGAGGAAAGTTAGAGATTATTATTACACCGGTTTAACAGTTGGCTGCCATGGTTATTACCTGTGTTAATTCCTGTTCGCGGCATTGCAGCACACGATAGACGCGCTTTTTGTCCGCATGTGGACGCTGCGATTGAAAGCAAAAACAAAATCCAATTACAAACGTGACTTTGGACGGATAAACAGGCACTCACCTGATCTCTATGGCTGATGCACTCCTTAAGCAGCGCAATTAGCTGCGTCACATTGTAGAACTCAGCCTCCTCCAGTACTCCCTCCTCGGAGACGCCGTCCAAAACGAGTTTTCCGTGGCGTAAATAATTGAGCACAGGCGCAAAATACTTTGGATCTCTGTCAATCAAATATGCGCCTGTCTCATCCTATAATCCGGAAAAGTCGAAACCAATTAGTCCAATATATTCTACATATATATATATATATATATATATATGCCTAATTGGAAATTTGTCAAGAAGTTAAGCCTATGTGACTATTCGAAATGCAAGGCAGACAAAGCCAATGCAATGAGCAGGTGAAAGGATTATGTTTACCCTGTAGACAACAATTCGAAAAGGGTATATTGGTTTTAATAGGAATCAGTTGAACCCGTAAAATGTGTACATATAAAAACTATCAAGGTCTGCCCGCCTGAAAAGCTAGAGCTAAAATCTGATAGGTATATAAAGTATATAAACATTAGCTAACATACCATACCAAAATTTTTTTTATATATTCCGATTTTATATGTGTGACCCAAATTCCTCATACAATTGCGTGGGTCTAGGGTAAAGGATATTTGCTAGCCAGGCATTGCAGACTTTGTGCCATTCCTAGTTGTTTTGTACTCAAGTTGCCATTATATATTCCGGCATAACTCATATACTGATACAGACATATACAGTAATGGCCTTTCGCTATGCATTGTAGTCATTTATTATTGTAAATGATTTACACAAGAGTTGCCAGACGGACAGACAGACAGGCAGACGAACAGTTAGATAGCCAGTTAGTCTGTCTGCTTTTGAGCTATGTGAATTTTGTTTTCATATACCCCGGACACCTATGCATGTATGTAATGGAGTATATACGATTGTCGAATAGCTAAACAAGTTTTATGAAATCTATATAGGGTATATAAAAGTGAAAAGTAAGTAGATTTCGAAATTACAATTACATAATATCAACATTAATATAGTTCGTATACATATCGATTACTATTAATAATTTTTTGCAATCGAAGCATATGCATCTGTATATCGCTTATAATTATTATTCTATATTATCTTTCAACATCGATATATATAGTATTTTACATGCGCTACAAACATCCAAATCAGATGCGTCAGGTTAACCCTGATTACAGGGTATCTGCTAGTCGGTCAGCAATACATGTTTTCCGGTTCTTCAATCAATTTAAATGGCCACATCGGCCAAAACAGACTCATCAGACCGTTCATCTAGGTACCAGCCCGACTGCCCGATATATTTATATATATAAATACACATATATATGTATGTATGCACACACGTATGGCATGTGGGTGCCTTAATTGGCGGGCACTGAGCTTCGGGCTGCCTTGGCATCAGTTTTGGCGTAGCGGGCGGAAGCAGAGGCGGAGGATAGGGGAAAAAATTTAATCAATAACAAAAGCGAGCAAGTAAAAACAATCAAACAAAAATAAACAAACGGGCAAACTTTTTTATTGAAAACTATAAGCAGAGACAGAGGCAGAGCCAATAGCAGAAGCAATGACAAAAGTAGAGACAGATCTAAAGATTTAAACAGAATCAAATGCAGAGGCAGGACCAAAGACCTAAAGACAAAGACAGGGGCAAAGCCAAAGTCAGAGGCAGTCGACGAAGCAAATATGAAGAAAATAAATGCATAGCCAAAGGCAAATGCCACTACCAGGGGCAAAAGCAAAAGGCAAACGCACCAACAAAGACAACGGCTGAAGCAGCGGCAGCGAACACATTTCGACATTAATAATGGTCAAACAATTCGAATCGCTTTGTTTATAAAATTCGAAAAATCGTAAATATAATTCAGGCATGGTACATATGTTATAGATTATCCACATATATATTTTCATATATTTATGATAGCTAAAAACATGTCTAGATTTATGTGGGCGATATACATATATATGTAGAAAATTGTGCTTAACGTGCCTTGGCCACACCCCCAGCAAGCCAAGGACTCGGGCAACAACAGCAACAGAATATAAATAAAGCAGAAAAGAAAACAAAAAAACTGGTTTCGGATACAACAGTAACATGCATACACATGCATAACTAAGGCATTTACATGAGTGTGTGTGTGTGTGTGTGACAGAAAGCTCAGCCAATGCAAGTGCAGCCTTGTAAAATACGAACGCAAACACGAATACAAAATCTAGAACTAGAGATAGCACATTCGATAGTATATACCCAGAAAAAACATCGTATATATATGTATATACATATTTAAAATATTCTATATTCATATATATACCATAAATCACATTTGTATAAATATCTAGTTTGTGATTCAAATCGGTAAAGGAAATAAATAAATTTATTTTGTTTATTTGCACGCCAAATAGAAAAATAGTATCTTATCTTTACTGATTTAGAAGTAATCTGCAATTGCAAATTTTTTTGATTACAAACTTTTGCAACTATTGAACTATTCGTGTCACGATACTCTCTCCACTCATCTGTGCAGCCCACTATAAAGGGACAACGCCGAGTGGAGTTCGGTGTGGCCCTGGCTGCTGCTTTAGCCGCTGCTGATGTTGTTCTTGTTGGAACTGTAATTGTTCGCAGAATAAACTGTATGTTGAGCCTGCTGTTTATGTGGGTATGTGTTCGCATACTTGCGTGCATACGTGTGTTTATACTTTGGCTTACAATTTTTGGACAATTATAATATAGCTGGCAGCCATGAGCGCAATGGCCGTTACGCACACATACGAATATATCGATGCATTGTTCTATTTATGCATGTAACTACAGTTAAATCTCGCTAACATAGCCGTGACTAACTTCTCAAAACCCTTTGAGAATAAAAAAGTATACTAAATAAAAATAATATATAAATTAAAAAATAATTATTTTATACACATATGCTTATTATAAATAAATTAATATATATGATTTTTAGGCGCAAGGAGCTTCATTCACGTTTTTGTGTATGAATGTTTGTGTTTGTGTCTATTGTATATATCGTTTGTGTGTGTGTTTGTGTATTTATGTATGTAAACTCACCCGATCTGATATCAAATCGCAGTCCTCTTGTATAAGGCGCGACAGAAAGGAATTGGGGTCACGGGAGAGCGTTGTTTTGGTGGTTAGAAAATAGGTGCCACCCACATTTAGTTTGACCCATTGGTCTGTGCCCTGTTTCTTTAGCACATTTGGGCTCTTCCGTGAGTTAATAAACACTGTGCTCATGTTGTTGTTGTTGGTGTAGCTGTTGATGTTGATGCGTCTGCAGCTGTTGGTTGCTGTTTGTATTGCGCTGCCTTTGCGAAGATGAGTATGAAATGCGAGTTGGCGAATGCGCTCCCGTTAGTTATTACTGTTATGTTGAATCAAGTGTCACAGCTATTGCTATTGCATTGCAGCCCAGCAATATCCAGTTAGCATACAAACAAATACATACATATGCATCCACACACATACATAAATGCATGTATCTACATATACACGTGGTTGCGCTCCTTCCGTTAACTGTTAGTATAGACCAGAGCAATTATTATTGTCGTCGTCGTCGTCGCCCAAATTGTCACCTTATTTGAAGTTTCTTTCTTTTCCCCTGCGTTACGCAGTGTTGCCTTGAAATTATCTTTTTGTTTCTCTATTTCTCTCCCTTTCTAACACAAGCTCTTTCTCGCAGTGTGTGCTGGCTTGCTTGCTTGCGCGCGTATATGTGTGTGTGTATATATATGAGTGTGTGCTTGTCCAGTTTCAACTCATGCTTTTGGCCAGCGTCTTTGTTTGCGTCTTTATAATTGTTGAAATTGTTCTCTCTTTTTGCTACACTATTCTACTGCGTTCTGCTACGCGCCGCGTTTTTATCTATATAGCCACGTTTTGGTTTGTGCAACTCATTTATGTCACCGTTCCATTTGCATTTGATGATGGCAAATTACTTTTCAATGAGCATTAAAAAACAAAACACTGCGAAATACCGATTGATTGTGGAGGCTACGACGATAGCCTATCGATATATATACATCATTCAACTAAGCGATAAGTGTGCAGCAACGTAGTTTATGTAGTTAGCTTGAAAGACATCGCTATAGAAATGCTAAATGCTATAAAACAAATAGAACCGACCACAGCATCAAATGAGTACGAACGCATTTATTTGTTTTTAATAAATAAGTATTTACATTTAAATGAAAAAAATATTTAAGCCAATAAATTCATGTGTGTTTAGAAGCATATGCTGACATATAAGCATTCGAGCACTGTTGCATAAATAAATATCGATAGCTACACATATGGCTATGGTGGACAAAAGCTGTCTGCTACAAAACAGGCCACTATTTTAAAGATGTCATTCAAGTAAGGCGCCAAATAACAAAAATAAGCGTTTATCTGTGTTTTTAAACAAATCTGTTAAGCATTTTACGCAGACGCTTTTAGTTTACCAACAGCGGCTGAGTGCAGCAGACGTGCAAGATGAAACTGGAAATAACGCTTCTGTGTATATTTCTATTGGCATTCACTTCGCCCACGCCCATGTTATATAAACGCAATCCAGATGAGAAATACGAAGCGGGTAAAATTATTCGATTATTTTAATATGGCCTTTTACTTTTAATTTGGTTAATACACATTACAGATCTAGTTGCCATTTCGTCAACTGTCATACCGTTGACCGTGCTGGAAGTCAGCTATGGCCTGGGAGGCAAACCGAGCGACGAATACAAGGCCGCCTACCTGCGCAAGCTGCGTAAACAGGTGCAACAAAGGGCGGAGGCTCAAGCCAGCGGCAATTCGACAATCATTCGAGCTGTGAGCGAAATTTCAGAGCTGCCGCCAGCGCCCATGGATGCAGATGCTCTGATCACAGGTGAGTCAAATCCAGTTGCAGCAGCTGAAAGCTGCCTTTAGAGCATGACTAATCCAAATTCTCACTTGCAGTCAAATCTAAGCAACTGGAGAAGGCCAAAGTCAAGGCTGTCTAGAAAGCATAGCGAGCAGACCAGCCAGTCAGTCAGCCAGCCAGTCAGCCAGACAGTCAGCCAGCCAGCTCGACCAGTCGTCGTTATTTTTGCGTTGGCGTCTGCTATGATATCATTGCCAGAGTCAATTTTTTTGAGCTAGTTAATAAATTGTGCGATTCGAAGTGGTTTTGCCTAATTTGGTCGTGATGATGCCGAACCAAAAATGTTTTTCAAGTCAACATTGTAGCCGACCTCCCCTAGCCCCTCCCTTCCACTCTCTCCAATCTTGCCAAACCGGAAGGAAATCGAAGTGAACCAAAAAATATTATGTAATGCAGTCTAGAGAGCTCGAAAGTTGCAGTTGTCTGTAACTGACTGCACGATACTCTGTAAAAGAGCTACAAATACAAATACAGATACAGATATAGATACAAATACAGATACAAATACAGATACAGATACAGATACATGTAGCTGATACAGCTACAGATACAGATAAGAACCACCAATATACCCTATTTCCTCGCTACGATAGGATATGAGAAGCAACCTCATGTGGTTCAATGTTAACTCGATTTCGAAATTAGATTTCGATTCTGATATCCTGTGCCCTGACTGGGAGATGGGGAGGTTGGGCAGGAGGTGGCTGGGCCACTGAAAGAATTATGATTAAATCAAACGAAAAATGACGAGCAACGACAAAATGACAACAAACAGGATGAACAAGGATAATAACAAGCAAAAAGATGAAGTTGAAAAAAGATAAATGACAGCGCCAAAGTGAGAAAGATGTCCGAACCGAAGCGAACAAACATTTCATATAGTTAAAGCCTCTCTCCCACTCACTCCCGCTCTCCCTCACGCCCTCTGTGCTTTGGACAAATAGCATTTCATAAAAAATGAAGAGCAAAAGGTTTTTCGCTGTCTTTAACAGCAAGATAAATTAACAGCTAGTTATCATTAGCACACGCTATTGCCTCCGCATCTCTCTCCTGTCTCTTGCTCTCGCTCTCCCTTTCTCTCTTCCGCTGAGCTTGATAAATCGTATCGTATTTTCTGGAAACCTTCATAACTTGGCTGCCCATTGAATTGAATGAAGTGAAGACTCTGCTTGAATTGTTTATTTTCTTGAGGTGCAGCCAACTTAACAAGTGCCACAAATACAGGGCAACTGTTTGGATGAATTCGTTCATTTGCGTTGCCTAACGTTTTGCAACACTGGCTTGTTATGTAGAGATCTCTGAGTGCAAGTGAAGCCCACTTAACAGTGTGCAGCGCAGCCTCTTCTTCCTCCACTTTAGTGTTGCCAGGTAGCAAGTTGGACTGTTGCAGCCGTGCAGATCGTGGCCTACTGCCCGATACTCGCTCGTATGCAACTGCAAAAGCTGAGGGCAACTTCTAAAACTGTGTGGACATGGCTGGCCTTGCCTGTAGCGGTTGTTTACGTGAAAGCGAAACAATCCATCAGATGAGAGGGTAGACACACGTATCTTAGCCCATTTGATATTCCATCTTTAATCTTTAGTCTTTCATCTTTCAACTTTTTTCTTTCACCTTTCATGTTTAGTCTTTCAACTTTCGTCTTTCGTTTTCTATCTCGACCTCTCGATCGCTATTTATCTATCTATCTCTTCTCTTCTCTTTTCTCTTCCATCTTCTATCTTCTTTCTTCTCGCATTTTCACAACCAATATACTCGCTTTGACACTTAGTGAACCAGTATGAAAAGTGGATGTAGCTAAATAAACACAAATTCAAATTGCAAATTGAAGATGCAAAGACGAGTAGCTCGGCAAATCGAACAGCACAAATTGTAATATGCCTCTCTCTCTCCCTCCCTCTGTGTGTGTATGTGTGTGCGTGTGTATTCAGTTTAACTTCACATCGAGCTAAACACTCAAAGTGAAAGCTGAGGAAATGCGAGGCGCATATCGGCAAAGCCAAAAAGCCGACAACTGCGTGCTGAGCAAACATTAGTCAAGCAGAAGGACTTCGACATGGACTCGGACAGGGACATTCAAACTGGGTAAGGTCCTTGCACACGCACACGCACACGCCCACGCACACACGAACACGAGCACGTGGTACCTGTCTCGCCGACGCTTTTAGTTGTCAGTTTGCCATTTGCCTCGATGCCTGTTTATTTGCTCAAATGTCCTAGATCAGGGTATTATAAACTACTCAGGCCTTATGTAGTGCTTCGTCAGAATGTGGCATATAGTTGACTGGGTATATATATATCATGTATGTACTATATATATATATATATATATATATATATATATATATATATATATATATATATATATATATATATATATATATATATATATATATATATATATATATATATATGTATATATATATATATACATACATACATGATATATATATATATATATATACCTTCTCATATCTTCACTGTGCTCTCTCCTCTGTAAATGATCTTCCCTACTCTTCCTTTATCTTCTCTTTAAAGGGTATTCAAACGTTGACTGCTTTCCTTTTCGTTTTATTTCTCAGTTTTTCATTGTTGTATTGTTTGAGTTGTTAGCGAGCTTAGCATTCCACACAACCACACTCTCCCCTTTCCCTCCACGCCCTCTCCCTCACTATCTCCCTCTTCGACTCCCTCTTTGCCTCTGCTGTTTCTTATTGAAATCGGTGTCCTGTCAATGTAGTTGTCACACGCAAGCTGCCTGGCTGCCTGGCTGCCTGCCTGATGCTTTATTGTCGATTCCCGCAAGTGCCAGTCTGTGAAGTCAAGCAAACTCATGCAAACACACACATACACACACACACACACATTGGCATATGCTGTGTGCGCCTAAGGGTATGCAGCATTTCTTGTTCTGTGGCTGTGGCAAAAGTCGAAACAATTGATGTTGTGTGAAAAATTGAAATGAGAGTTGCCATAAGTGGTTCCATTGAATGAACTAGTTCAGTTCAATTTGACTGCTTAGTTCAAAGTGCTGAACTAACTGAACTTATTCAATCACGATGAATAAATGAACCATGAATCACTGAAATAGCTCAGTAGTTCATTATACTGACTCGCTTAATTGAACGAGCTGCGAACTGATGCAACACAGATTTAGCTATTGCCATGATCTTCAGCCTCTATCAAATCAATTGGAACTAGTTCTAGCTTATGAGCTTGTAAGTGAAGCAAACGAATTGATCATGGAGGCTGCACTTCACATAGCTCTGCTGTTCATAGATAACTGAACTAGCTCAGTAGTTAATTTCCGGTTCAATTGAACGAACTGACTTGGAACTGGTTCTTTGCTTTACAAGCACGATTTGAACGTATAGTGTATGAATCTGTTAGTGAACTACACGAATCGATCATGGGCATTGAAGTTAACTGAACTAGCTCAGTGGCTCATTTCACTGACTCGATATCCCAACTGATTCAACACAGCTGCCCCCATCTCCTCCCGCGCTATCCCCTTTACTTCGTATGTGGCATGGAACTAGTTCTCTCTAATAACATAACACGATTCGCAGGAGATAGACACGTATTTAATATGAATGTGTGGGCTTACCTAATGAACCTTTTTCCTCCACTTAATTGACTGAGCCAGTGCTCCGCGATTTACTTTTAAGTTTGCTTTCGCCTCTTCTCAAGTATATACAAGTTTACCCCGTAAAGAGTTCAGTGCTCGGGATGGGATATATTAGACGACGGACACAGCAAATATTTGAAAACTATCATATTAAAAATTGCATATCCCAGGGAATCTAGCTATT
>JAWNOT010000097.1:3000000-3207500 GCA_035045825.1 Drosophila eohydei
TTTTTAATTTCATTATTTCTTAATTGAAAATTATTATTTATAATTGTGTTTAGTGTTTTCAAAAATACCTAATTAAAATTTGTAATATTTAAATATTTATTTATCTTCTATCTTCTGAATTAATTAACTAATTTATTGTCGATTATTTTGCTATTTTCTACTCTCAATTTTATATATATATTTTTTTACGTTTTAAAAAAGTTTGTGCTATTCAGAAAGTTTAATTACTTAAGAATTAAAATTAAATAAATTGAAAAATGTTGAATATATCATTAGGTCTTTCTGCCATCTAAAACTGCAGCTCCCATTGCATTTGATGTCAAAACAAAAAGGCCTAAAAATATGAACTATCTTTCTCTCTCACTCTCTGAATATAGAATTTAATTATAGCTGGCACTCACCATCGCAGGATAACGTGACATCGGCCAATAGATCCGATTTGAATAGATTGGAGAATGTGATTGCCAAGTTGGACGAGTAACTGTTCCATTTAAGGCAAAATTGTTGTTGTGGATCCATTTTGTTGTACTTGTTGTTCCAGTTGCTCGTGTTCCAGTTGTGCCAGTTGTTCCAGTTCTAGTTGTAGACTCGCTGGAAGGATCAGGCCAAGGCCAGTGGAAGCTTTTGCTGCTGTCCACAAGTTGCGGACGTTTCTTTGTTTTATATACCTCGAGTGGTTTGTTGTTGTTTTTAATGTTTTGTTTTCAATGTTGCCAAAATGGAATTTCGTCGAATCGTTGCTTAGCCGTTTGTGCATAAAGCAATTTTGGCTGCAACAAATTCTTAGCCAAAGGGAATTTTGCAATTGTTTGTTGTTGCGTTTGTAAAGCGTGGACGACGTCCGCTGCCTGCGCATGAAATATTTTTTATTTATTTATTTCATTAAATATTATTAACTATTGTTTTATTAATATTTCTTTTATTTATGATTTGTTTATTTTGGTTGTCAGTTGAATTTCAGGACGCGCACTCCGAACACGACAAATGCTGCAACGAGAATGACGAGAAAAATTGTTTTGGATTTGTGATTAGTTAAAGATGAATGCGTTAGTTGACATAACACACATAAAAAAAGCAAAAGCAACAGCAACAACACACACACTCAAGAAGACAAATCCAGTGCCTGCTTTGCTTTTGCCTTTGCCATTGCCTTTGCACTTTCTCAGTAAAATGCAACAACAGTAGTCAGCAGGCAGAAGGCAGCAGGCATGCAAAGCTTACTAGCATAAAGCTCTCTCACTCTCTCGCTCTCACTTGCTCTCGCACTGCTTCGTTCAGTTTTAAACGCCTCAAATTTCACAGCGAGGCGAAATCGAACACAATGCATTTGTATTTGTAATTCTATATTGAAAGCGAGGACTGCTACGACAGTGACGGCAACTGCGACTGCGACTGCGACTGCAGCATATTTCCGTTGTTAGCGGCAAGCAGCCAATTTATTAGAAATTAATCGAGCATTTAGTATGCTTGTGTGTGTGCGTGTGTGAGTTTGTGTAGCACCCAAAAGATATACGATTTAATTCCTGGAATTAGGCGCTCGCTCAAAAATGCCGCCGTCAAGATGCAACCAAAACTTTTTACTTCTGCTTTTAATGCTCGTTCGACCAGTACAAATAGGGTATATTAATGGTCGCAAATATTTGTTTCTTTAAATGAATGGGTAAGAATTAGAAAACATATTCACATAGTATATATGTACGTCGTTCATACACATTGTATATCTATACATTTATAATAAACAAATATATTTGTGTTTATTAAAATTCCCAAATTTATTCAAGAAATTTTACATCTCAGTAAAACCTAATTTTTTAATCTCTTTGATCTTCAAACAAGTATTATGCAGTCGGTTCTTGCTTCTTTCTTCGTTGTTGCTGCTCTTGTGACTTTCGCATGCGCCTTCGTAGTAGCCTGCGTCTACAGTTTCTATCTCTCACTCTCTTTCTCTATATCTCTCTGCTTCTCTCTTCTCTACTCCCCTTGCTTTAGCTTGCTTAGCCTTGGAAGCGCTGCCCAATTCACAATTCCTGGAAACTGCAGGTGACGGACAGCAGCGGCTGCGGCTGCGCGTTGCATGGGATGCGCTTTTTTTCCTCGAATTTGTTTAATCGTTAGAAAAATGCGACCGCGCAGCTTTTGACTTTTGTTTTTTTTTTATTTTTCTCCTTTTTGGTTTGCTTGCCTGCACCCAGGAGCAATAGCAGCTACCGCGACTTCGCCCCGCCCCGCAGCAGTTACTCCTGTGAATTCGCCTTTAGCTCTAACAAAATCAACGGTTTCGTTTTGCCACGTTCAATCGTTGGCCCCCAAAAAGATATCGGTAAAAAGCTATTAACAAATTCCTGAGAAGTTTGCAGTTGTGGTTAGCCTTTTTTGGAAGGTTCCAGCGAGCAGCAGCAGCAGAGGCAGCGGGAATTTTTAATCGAAGGCTTGCGGATATTTTCTGCATGTGTGTGTGTGCGTGCAGAGCTTTGGCCATAACAGTAATTGGCCTATGTTTGGACGTAGTGAGTAAATTAGAAGGACAGTTTAGGGAATTATAGATTACACGAGGGCAGTCTAAACAGTATTCAACTTAACAATGTATGTAAGTATGCATGTACATATACATATATGTTATATATGTTATGTGTTTGTTGACAAGTCACATTTTTAATAAATCTCATCCAATAGACCCTTGACAGAACACATTTCCATCAAGCAAGCAAACCTTCAAGTTACAGCTTCTTCTCTATCAATAACCTCATCCTCGAAGGTCTCTTGGTCTATGTAAAGCTTTGCATGTGACTGTACTTTAAATTTTTCAAACTAAAACAACACAAAATATGCGCAGCTGCATTTCAAAACTTTTGAATTACACAAACAATACAACAACAAGAACAACGGCAGCAGCAATAAAATAGAGCAAATTCCTTGAGATCAGTTCGCCTTGATTCATTTTTTGGGCAGCCAAATGACGACACCTGAAGGCAGCTTTTTATTATTTTTGTTGCTGTGGCTGAGTTGAAGGCAAAATAGCTCAGGTATCTCTATGGTTTATGCGATGTGAAAAAGAAACGCGTAATTCCTTTACACACACACACGCACGCATGAGAGGAGTTTGTTCCTTGAAGACGCACACACAAAGAAGCCAAACAGCTTGTATTGATACCCATTGAAAATAAGTGGGTAGGGTATATACATACATGAACACACTTGCTGAATACACATACATTTATATAATATAGTTGAGAAAACTAGAGGGCATTGGCTGCTCGCGCATACCCAACTAGAGCCCGCTTTGTTTCTATACACTATTATTGTTATGCTTGTTGCGTTGTCTTCCAACTGGAACAGGAAGATCTTCCCATACGCAATTTGGGGGTTGTTTTGCGCTCTCTAGCTCTCACTCTTGCTCACTGCCAACGCACTTTGCAATCGACAAAAGAATCATAAGAAAAGAATCATAAGAGAAAAAGAGAAACGAAAACAAATAAAATTACGCAATAGCCAAAGCCACTGTCACTGGTCAAAGCCAAAGCTGCATTTGCAATCACCAAAAATAAACCAATATTGAGCGGAAAAAAATAAAATAAAATATTATATTTAATTGTTATATTTTTCTGGTATTTCAACTAATTGACCTTGTGCACTATTTCGATATAGAAAAAATACAAAAATTTATAGATATATTTGTTTGTCCAAATACGAGTCATTTCTCAAGCGCTGCAGTTCATGAAGCGAGTTCTCTTGCTGTCCCGCTTTCACTCTCGAACTATGTATCGCTATCTCTGTCGTTCGCATTTCAGTTCGATTTGAATGTCAATTAATTCAAGCAAATGACGCATTTCATTATAAGTTGCCAGATTTCTGGTGTTGTTCTCATTTTTTCTTGTGCTTCCTTAAACTATTTTCATTTGTTTTTTAACATTTTTCTACTTTATTTCTAGCCTCTTCCAATTGTCGCTCATTCATCTGCATAAAAGTAATTTGATTTGATTTGATTTGATTTTTCAATATATTAAATTTGATTTGTTTATCTACCGGTACATCTTTGCAGTCGCTTAGCATTTTATAAAGCAGAAATAGAAATAAGGGTATCAGCAGTAGGAACACAATAAACAATGATAGTTTTTCCAGCAGCTTTTCAGAGTCATGAATGTCGAGATCATCCTCCTCATCGAAATATGAAATGAGCAGCATTTGTCTTGATTCTAAAATTTATTTGTAGCTATTTGCCTAATTACGAAGTTTTCAATTTAAAATGATTTGATATAGAAAGCAAGGTAGAACAGTTTGAATAAACGAAACATAAAAAGTAGACAAAAAAACAGAGATAAAGTTAAAATAAAGTTAAGTTAAGTCTGATAGACACAATAAAAAACTAAAATTCACACAACTCTTTAAACAGACCTCGCATACATGTTTGCCCAAAAGAGCTTTAACTAAACTGTAAACAAAATCCAATCAGCTACTCGTTTCTAATTCTCAACTACTTTATGCTATGCGGAGCTTTGAGCTTTTACTTAACAATCTTCGCTGCATATCTGGACTCATTCAACAATGTCGAGCATGCATAAAAATGGGCGTGGCATCATGTCGAGTCTTTGCTCGATTTTATGCTTGATTACGCTGGGGGCTCGATTGCAGCACAGGTTTAGCAACTGTCAAACAGAATTGCTGTACTTGACAGCAATGCAGAGGGAAAAACAACGTTGTCTGCAATTGGATATATATATACATATATACATATGTATGTATATATATATATAAGTATTACACATGTTGCATATGAGGTTGCTGAAAATATGAAAAGGCTCCACATAATTTGTCTAAGAATAGAGGAGAACAAAGGCATAATCAGGCGAGAGTGCAACGAGAGCGTTTGGTTACAGCCCACCACCTGCGGCGTTTGGCATTGCATAAAATGGGGGCGTGGCAGCAATAGGGGGCCAAACGGCGGTAAAATATTTGGAATTATGACTGCTCTTATGGCATGCCGCCAAAACATGTCACCGATGCAATTGCAATGGATTGCATATTGAGTAACTCGAGCGCTAACATAACCTGTTGATAATACCTGCACACACACACACACACACACACATAAATGTATATACATAATATATATTTATTTTGTGAATTGAATAATTGCAGCTGACTGAAGCTGAAGGGCCTGGCAATGTCAAAATTTTGACATAATCTCTTAGTTAATATTCAGACATTTGTCTATGAAGACATATGACATTTGTTAAAGAATTGCTGAAGCAAGATAAAGGCAGTGCCACAGCGCTTACTTTTCAGGTGTTGCTGCATTTTGATAGTAGAGCTTTATTAGTTCAAAATCAGTTATGAGTTCAATAGTTCAGTTTGAAGTTTGTAACTAAAAAAGAACAAGTTTAGCCGGTCAAGAAATTAAAACAATTTAAATGATTCATTGAACCAGTTTGGTTAATTTTAATGTTCACTGAGTCAGTGCACAAAATTCAGTCGTAAATATGTATGTAAAACTAGTTCCATTTTTATATGCACTGAGTTTAGCATTTAATTTATATAAACACTGAATCATTGAACAAGTTCACTAGTTCATTTTAATGTTCTTCTACTTACACTTTTGCCATAAATCAAATTCTAAAACTAATCGAATTTCGAAAAATAAAATATATATAAAACATTTGCAAAAGACAAGCCAAAATAGAAATAATAACTTGGCTAATAGTTAATAAAAGTTTCTCCTATGCTAAGTCAAGCCATAGATCAGTTTTCCCCTAAGCTCAAATCTCATTGCTTTTACAAATTTTGTAATATTTTTCACATTTTGCTTTGCTTGAAGTTAAAAAAAAATGTTGTTGGAAATGCAAGTGCATGGCTATAAATGATGCTACAGTGAGACAATGTAAATGAACGACATTTGGGGTGTTTTCCGCTACGCTGAGTAGAGCTCAAACATTGTGTGCTAATGTAGATAATGATATATATCTCTGAGATACGCTTGCCTTGACGCAATTACGCGTTGTAATTACGCACCTAAGACTTGGGGCTTTTTATTGTTTTGGTATTACGCAAACAAGAATCTAAGCACAAGCCAATCGGGAGGGGACTCAGAAGAGGAGGATCTATTATAAAAGTAACTAGCATGGGAAATAGGTGCAGCCCTTTGATGCACTTACGAAATGTGAAACTGAATCTGAATCTGAATCTGATTTGTAGCAGTTGCTTCTTTCAGTGTGGGAAACTGTGTTGCGACTCGGGTAAGGCATAGTTACCTGTAAGTAGAAGAAGAGAGTGGAGTAAATTAGTTAAGTAATTCGAGTTGATAAAGTTAAGATTTGTTTACAGTTTAATTAAAGAACTAGTTCTTTTTTACATGCCTCAGTACATGTTTAATGCTAGATATTAAAAAACTAGCCCAACTGGCCAGACCTCTCAATATAATCAAATAGTTCATATGAACTAGTACATTAAGTAGCTTAAAAATTCTTAGTATACATTTTCTGGCTCTCTTAAGTAGCTCTAACCAAGTTTATACATTTATATGCTTATGAACTAGTTCAAATGAACGGTTTTTGGTTCTTGTCAGCCAAAATGTGTAAAGCATAGAACATTTTTTAAGCCAAACAAAAGAAGTTCAAAAAGTGAACTAGTTCAAATGAGCGTACAGTTCCAAAACCCAGTCTGTTTTAACCCTGTGAAACTTTAGTCTAGAAAGACTTAAGCAATTTGTAGTAAAACGTACAAGTAAACTAGTTCTTATGAGCGAACTTCTATGAACTAGTTAATGTTTGTTTTTATTCTTAAGTTTGAAATCTGAAAGCAGTTAAAAGCAAAGATTTCTTTTTGTTTATAGCAAAGTTCAATAAATAAAATAGTTCATATGAACGTTTTTAAATGAACCAGTTCGCTGTAAATGTGCTTTTATTTAAAAATTTTAAGTTTATAGCAACTCAAAAGTTAGTTTTTAAATATGAACAAGTTCGACAAGTAAACTAGTTCATATGAACGAATTTGCTTGGTCTCTAGTTCTGCGTAGTATTGTTGCTTAAAATAGCTTTCGCCACTTCCTGCTCAATGTAAACATATCTTCAGCTCAAGCGAAACTTTAATAGAGGGTTCCATTACCTTTAGCTTTGACCCTTGTGACAAAACCTGTCAGTTGTTGCGACACTACGTGTTGTGTTGCTTGGGTGTGTGTGTGCACTGCTCAAACCCAATTAAAAATGTCAGAGAAAATGGAAATACCTGTGAGGTAGTTAGCAGTTAGCGCACGCAGTAAATATTCATCACGCCAAACCCGAGAGGCTGAATCTATGTGACGCTGCCCGCACTTCAAATCGAACCCCGAAACCCGAATCCTTTTCACAACGCGTCACACAGTTTAACTTTTCATTTCGCGGCTGAGCTGGACAGCAAAACGAAGGCGCATCAACTCTGCGGCCAAGGGGTGGGGCCGCTCTGTCTGTTGCTTATCAGCTGGAGACAGCGTGGAATGCATTGTGAACGTGGAACAATTGCGTTTGTATGTTTTCTCTCTCTCTCTTACTCTCTCTCTGCCTCTCACTCTCTCTCTCTTGCTCGCTGACGAGTCAGCAAAATTAAAAAATAGACAGTGTGAGTGCGTGTGTGACAGAGTTTGTGCCATAACAGTTCTAAAAGAAATATAAAACACACAAAAAAACACACACACACAGGCACACACACACACCCACACACATCTCTCCAACTCAGCCTCATTTTTGCTTTTCATTCGGCGAATTCAAATGTCACACAAGGATCGAAAGGTACGCATGGCCAGTTTGGCAGGCAGCCGCCCAAACCCCAAACCCCAACTGCCCACACCAACCCCAGCTGCTCTCTCACTCTCTGTTATCCTTGCTTTATTGCAAAAACACACACAGCAGAGCAGCGCCAACGAGCCTGGACATGGCAAACAGCAGCTGCTTGCCTGGCGAGCAGCAAAATCTAATAGAAGTAACAGGCAGGCAGGCAGGCAGACAGACAGACAGGCGCGTCGAGTCCTGAACCAATGCCTAAAAATGTCACTGCGAGCCGCACGATAACTACTGTGAATTGTGGGCGTTGGGGGGCGTGGCTGCAGCACAGAAGCTGCCGCAGCAGCTGTAGTGGGCAGCAGGACAGCTACCTTCCAGCCACCAACAATGCGTCTGGCTCGCAGTGTGTGTGTGTGTGTGTATTTTTATTGTATATATCATTGATGAATATGCCGATAACAAATCTCAATCAAATGTCAAAAAGATAACAGGCAGGCAGGCCTAGACAGACGCGTCCTTACATGCGGTAATGTTGCAATTTTCACGCAGCACACGTGGCGTATGCGCAATTGTTTTGCCAGCTGTGTGACACGCAACTGCTTTGCAAACAATCTACAATACACACACACACACACACACACACACACACTTCCTACCTCGCTCTGCTTGTGACAGCTAAAATTGTCTTTTCGATTTGCAGACTGTCAGAAAGTTTAAGCCATTGCGGGAATACCCCTCTTAATATGCATTTCATGGCTTTTGCTTATGTTTTATGCAGCCGAAAAACGTCAAAGCGTCTAACTTGATTAACGAGAGCTAATTGAAATGGTTGCCTTAGCTTAGATATTCAAATGCCATTCTATTGACAGGTGAGTGCTGCAATATGTACAGTTATGCGACATGTGCATAAAGGTAAATGCTTATATATAGAGTTAGATAAACAGTCAAGAGATCGCAGAGAAGCGAGAAGACTGGGAAGAGAAGCAGACAAGACTAGAGGTGGGAAAATAAGAGCTGAAATAGAAGATAACAAAAGGGAAAATGAGAGAAGAGAAGAGAGAAACAAAGGAAGAAAGGAGTACATAGCAGACGATAAAACCAGAGAAGAGAAGCGAAGATAAGAGCATAAAAGATTAGTCAAGAGAAGAACAGAGATGAGAAAAAGCGGAAAACGAAAGATAAAAGAAAATAATAGTTGAAAAAAAAGATGAGAGAGAGAGAGAGAGAGATGAGAGATGAGAGAGAAAAGATAAGAGAAGGGAAGGTAAGAGAAATTAAGTAGATAAAACAAGAGAAGAAAGAAGTAGATAAGCGAAAAAGAAACAGAAGATAAGAGCATAAAAGATAAGAGAAGATGAGCAGGAAGGGGTGAGTAAGGAAGAGAACGTTAGATATGAGAAACCTTAAGAGAAAAATAGAAGAGGAGAGAAGAGGAAATTAGAGAAGATGGGAGAAGAGAGAAGAGCAGACAAAACTAGAGAAGAGATAATAAGAGTACTGAAGAGCATAGAACGAGCAGAGATAATAGCAGCACCAATTTTAGCCTTTTATGGATAAGAAGTTACGAAGTAGAAGTCATTGAGCAGCATGGAACTCAAGTACTTCAAGAGCTAACTTGACCAAATTTGGTATGCAGACTCCTAAATGCTGCACATGCAAAAAACCTATAGCAATTTTCTAATAAAGCACACACAGACTTAGTTATGCAATAGAAATTGCAAGCTTATAAAGCTAAAAGTTTTATAAATAATTTATTTATATAAATCATAAAATTGTAATCTATGCAGCTTCACTTTGCACATCTTTAACAGTCTTCATTGTTGCAGCTTTAATACGCACTTGAAGTGCGACTCTTGTCGAAGGCTTTCAAGCACTCAGCCGCCGCTCTTCAAGTGCTTCATATAGAGAGGAGGCTTAGCGTACTAATTGACAAGCAAGCAACAATATTTGCGTACTCCAAGTCCAAACATTCTAATCAAATGCACAAAGGCTAAGCGAACAACAACAAAAATATACGAAAAATACAAAAAAAATACTAGCAAAAAATACCAAAAAGCAATGTGCAGCAAGCAGGAGATGGCGAAAAACATGGCCTATCTGCAGGCGCACAGTACATGCAGCCAGCTCAGCACAAGAACAAAATAGAACAAAACGGCAAATTCATCAAAGTGACCCGCCCCCTTGACCAACGCCCCTGTCTGTCCAACTGTCAAAATGCGTCGAAGCGAACATCATTGGATTTGTGATTGAACGAAAAAATTTCCATACATTCAACTGCTTTTTTGCTTTTGTGTGGCTTGGCGCTTGGGGGGGGGGTGGGTGGTGCTGGCTGGGCTGCGGCAGCTATGTGGAGCTTGGTTTCATTTGCAAAATGCATGCTGGAGTGATAATATTAACCACCCACTCCACACTGCTCAAGCTAAACCTTCATTAGTACGCGCACTGCCTAACGTCGAGTATTTGAGCGACGTCCCCACGCCCCACCGCCCCCTGCCAACATTTATATTTAGGGTATTGTAAGTTATGCAGTCGACTGATTCGGCCAAAACGTCAACAAAAAAAAAACAAAACGTGGACAGCGGCCACTGCGAGTGGTTTTCGCTGTACGCTTAACAGCTCAACCCCTTTAGCGACCCCGCCCCCTGCCCCTGCTCTGCCTGCCTGCCCCCATTTCGTGTACAATTTGATTTGGCTACAGCGTTCAATAATTGTGTAAAACGTTTTCAGTTTTACATTTCAATCTTAATTTAGTTTTTGGCATAACGTTTGCCTAGCATTGTAAACGAGCTGCCCGCTTCTAGGCAGGGGGTGGGAGCATAGAAAGGACATGGCTGTAAGGGGAGCTGCGCTAAAAGCCGAATTTGTTATTTTTGGCCAGTTGCGTCTCTTTTTTATGCGCTCGGCTAATGAAGTTTGTCATTGAGCTTTATTTAATTTGCTGCTCTTTGATAAGGGATTGAAATTTGTTTTGGATTGACATTTTCGATGAGCGTTTGACAATAGCCGAACTCAGTTATTGAGCCACTCTCGAAAATGTCAAGTTTTGTGTGGGAAAAGCAAACAGCGTGGCTTATAGACAACATTGCAATTAACGGGAGCTAACAAATTTCATTATTTTCCATATATCTCTTATTTGTGCATTGATTATGAAAAAGATTTTTTTTTATTATTTAAAAATTAAAATTGTTACAAATCGTACTTATATAATTTATTAGATATATTTTTTGTTTTTTATTTATGTGGTTTTATGTAAATTTTTTTAAAATAAAAATTATATACCAGCATTTTTTAAATTTAACTGAAATTATATTAACAAAATTTTATTTGCTTTAATTTTTTTTTTTTTTTTATTAGAAATATACATATTTTGTTTATTTGAATTTCATCATTTTTTATATCTAATTTGTTTAATACACTTTATATTTTGTTTAAATATTTTTAATTTTGTTTTTATATTCTAAATTTATTTATTTATTATATATATACATATATATATTTTTTATGTGTATTAGTTTCATTTCTTTTTTATGTAAAATAATATAATAAAATTTTTTTATTTCAAACATTCTATTTTTTTTTTAATATTTTCAATATATATTTTATTTTTTTATGATTTTATATTTTTTTAAAATATTTTTTAGTATTTTCTACGTTTGTTTAATTTTATTTTTTAGTTTTAAGTAAAATTATATTTTATATATGATTTTAAATAAAATAAGATTTTTTATTGTATAAATTACATTTATTTTATATATTATTTTTATGTATTTTGTAGAATATTTTTGGATTATATTTTATTTTTCAATTACATTTATCTAATTTATTTTATATATTATTTTTATGTATTTTGTAGAATATTTTTGGATTATATTTTATTTTTCAATTACATTTATCTAATTTATTTTATATATTATTTTTCTGTATTTTATAGAATATTTCTGGAATATAGAAATATATAATTTTTATGTTTAATATTTTCTTACTCAATTCATTACATAAACTATTTCCATTTTCGACTTTTTTTGTGCCTTTAAAAGAAAGTCCATTTGGCTAACTGCTCTTCAATAAAATGTTTTATGGCGCAACTAACGTCTCTCCCTGTCTCCCTCTCTCTCACTATCTATGCCCTCTTGCAGATGCGTTCGACTCACACTTGAGAGGCAACCCACTCAGGCAACACAAGCTGTTCGAAAGGCCATTACTTTAATCGAATTTTGTGAATTTCAGTTAATGAGCTCAACAACAACAATTGAGGATGTGAGGGAGCAGGGGTAGCAGCAGGAGGAGGAGGAGCAGCAGTATAAGGATATTGCAACACGCCTCCTGTGCGGGAATTTAATAAACTTCAAAACACGAATATTGAAGGGGTGTGCGTGTGTGTGTGTGTGTGTGTGTGTGTGTGTGTGTGTGTGTGTGTGTGTGTGTGCGAAAATGTCTAACAAACATGCAATTAAGTCGTTAATACTTCATCGATTTAATACGCGCGGACAGCAGCAGCAGAAGGTCCTGCCTGAAGGATTAAAGCATTAGCGCGTGCCAAAGAGCGAGAGAAATGGAGATAGAGATGGAGATAGAGTTAGAGTAACAGCGAAGCGGAAGCGGAAGTGGAAGCAACGATTGCAGACGTTTGATTAGTTTGTTTTGCAACGCAGCAAACACGGAGAAAGTCAGGGAGAGAGAGGCAGAGAGTTGGAGAAATTGTGATATGCAATTACGATATAAAAGTTAAACAAGCCAGCGATACGCAGCGGACTAAGCGAACTCTGACAAGGATATGGCCAGGATTTTGAACATTTGATTAAAAACGCAAACAGTCGAATGCTACGTATATATATACATACATATATATATATATATATATATATATATATATATAGCCATGGCTCAGGTATTATTCGTGGACATAAAAAATTAACAGCGACGAATGTCCAAAAGCAAATACAAACACAATTCAGCTGGCGGTCCACCTGTCTCACCTGTAATAAAGCACAACAGACGAGCAAGGATATGGCCACACACACATATATTGAGCTAACGAGCAACACACACACACGCACACCCGCACACCCGCATCTCTCTAGCCGCCTCACACTTTTAGCTCTGCGTAAAAGGTAAAAACCAATCAAGAGCATCAATAAAAGGCACGTCAATCAGCATGTGGGCGTTTTTAGGTGGGGCGTGGCATAGGCTCAGCCTGTGCTACACAAGCCCCCACAGCTGCACAGCCAAACCAGCCCAACCCAACCCACCTGCTGTGCCCAGCCAGCACGTAAAAATCATATTTCCGTGCTGGGCTTTTGTCTAGGCTTTGGCCCCTACCTCAAAGTCCTCTGCCGCCTCTCTCACTTTCTCTTTTGCCATCTGTCTCTCTCGCACTCTCTCTCTCTCTCTCTCTCTCTCTCTGTGGCATTTGCAACGTGGTTTGTAGTTCAGTCAAGCTGTCATATCGACGCTTTTGCATGCCAAAGATTTCGCTGCTGGAATATTATAGAGCCGGAGGAGAGAGCTCCCGTCTGTCAGTCTGTGCGTCTGTCTGCTGGCCACATATCATGATTTTTCAATAAATTCAACGGCCAAAAACGGCGGCCACTTTGCTCATTGAATTTTGACGAGTGACAAAGTGCGTGGGTGTGTGGCAGCGCCAAAGGATGATCCGTTGCCATAGCCGTAAAGCTCAACCAGAGGCAACTACTTTTTAAAGAGCGACCAGCAGCTTGGCTGTAGAAGACTTAACAGTGCGATAAAGCCTAAACTAGCAAATAGTAAATAAAAATAGCAAATTTAAATAACTTTTATGTAATAAAATGCGCCAGAAATATTTGCAAATAATTTTAACTAAATTTTATAAAAATATGCTCGCAAAAGTTTTACACAAAAATAAAACATAAATGCAACTTCAACAATTTAACAAATATTAAAAAATATTTCAGCAAAATAAAATTTATTTTTAATTTGTTAAGCATTTTTTATTTAGTTTTTAGTAACTCATTCTTTGTTTTCTTATGTAAAATATGAAAAACGTAAGCAGAAAAATTACTTTTTTATGCACAAACATTTTTTGTGCTCTAAAAGTTGTTTTTGTTCTTGAAGTTTTGGCTATGTATAGCATAAAGTTGAGCTTGGAATTTAAGTCACTTGGACAATGGATTTAAATTAGTAACTAAATAAAAATTACATTTTAAAAAACTTGCCAAAGAAAAACAATAAAACGTTGGTTGTAGCTGGCATTCGAAGCGCAACCTCTTCTAAGGTTCATAAAATAATTATTTTATTTTTGTTATTTGGCAAAGAATATGTGGAAACAATCAACCATCTAGCATTAATTCAGTTTGACTCGTTTGTACTATTTTAGCTGATTATGGCCCTGAGACTGTGGGCAACATCAACTACAACTTGGGCTGCTTGCTAAATAAAATTAAATAAAATTAAATAAAATACATAAAAATTATATAAACTATACATTTAATATTTTTTTAATTTTTTATTAAATCTTAAGCTTGAGCTTCACATAAAAAAAAACAATTGTAGTTGTAGTTTCTTATTTGAATATTTAACAAAATTTGAAAAACTTCGCTGTGCTAAAATTTGTAGAAAAATCTGAATTAATAATTTTTAATTATTAAGATTAGAATAAATATAATAAATGAAGTTTCTAACAAAAAAAAATAAAATATATATATATAAATATATATATACAATATATGAATATTTAAATATTTTATTTTTATTTTTTTGTCATTTATATTTAAGCAAAGTAAACTTAAGATATTATACAAACAAAATGTAGAAAATTCATATAAATTATATACTTGGTTGAAAACTATGTAATTTAAAAGCAATTATAATGCAGTCTACTTTCTTTCAACTCGCAATCAGCTCATATAATATTTAAGCTTAATTTTGTAACACAAAAGCAGCCACGCCCACGCAGTAGCAGCCCCTTGTTTAGTGCTTAGCAAAAACAAAAGACGCTCGTTAATCAGTCGCTGGCTCAAAGACAGAGAGAGAGAGAGAGAGAGAGAGAGAAGGCGATGGGGCGTTGTAGCTAGACAGGCGAGTCACATGTCCAGGCGGCAAACAGTATCCAGCCACGCCCCCTACACAACGCCCACTCCTTGAAAACGCACGCATTGCTGCATTAATGCGTATGGAAAACAATTTTTTTTATATTTTGATGGGGAATAGAAAAAGTTATGAATTTTTGTTGAGGGTTGCAATGCAGGAGTGTGCGTGTGTGTGCGTATTGGCAAGAAGAAGCAGAAGCAGCGCAAATACGCGTATTCGCGTTTTCAATGCAGATCCTTCACGGTAAGCCACATTTTGCGTGTCTCAGTTGACGCGGAAAAAAAACGAAACGAAAAAACAACAACAACAAAGAAAAGGTTTTTTGGTAAAAGGGTTAAGCGCATGGGTGTAGGCTAATGCCACACGCATGGAAACAAGCGAATTGCGAATGGGCCTGTGGAGGGTTTCGACTATATATTCCACTCGAACTCCTCGTCTGCACAGTTTTTTTTTGCATTTAATCAGAAAAAAGAAATGTGCATAAAAAATCCAGCGAAACTCCAATTTTATTAATGAAAAGTCAAGTGATTTGCTTTAAAGTGGGCGTGGCACACACGCACAACTCGTTAAGGGTTGTCACATAATAGAGAAACCGTAAAAAAAAAATAGCGACTAAAGGTTGGGCCAACGTTGACGACCTAGACAAAGGCTTTAAATATTGCGTGAAATTTATGAATATGAAAAATTAAATTTAAAAAAAAAATTGGTGAAAAATTGAGAAACTTTGAGAAAGGGAGAGGGAGAGCAGCAGAAAGAGAAAAATATAAATGCAAATACAAAAATTGAGAGAGAGAGAAATTAGATGCAAATAGGGAAAAAAGAGAGCGAGGAGGACAGATAGTGAGCGAGTGAGATAACAATACAACTAGAGAGAGAAAGAGAGAGAGAGATGAATAAAGAGAAGGAGTTAACTATATATAGATAAAGGTGAGAGAGAGAGAGAGAGCGAAAGGTAGAAAAGATGATCGTAGAGGCAATGATAAAGGCAGAGAAAAGGGAAAACCCGGGTAGTATGAGACATGAGAGAGCCATATATTTAGCTATGTCGATATATGTATTAAAAGATGAAATCAAGATAGACATAAATTAAAATGGTATGAGAGAGAGAGAGAATATTTGGCAGAGTCAAAGAGAGAAAGAGAGAGTTTTATACGCAGTTATAGGAAGCTGTCTATAAAAATCTACAATTTTCTCTGCCCTATCTATTGAGTGATAAATATAGTGGCATGAACTTTTACCACAACAATTTCCCCCACAAAAGCTTGGCTCAACTCAATCAGCCAAATCTTGTCAAATCAAACTTCTTTCAGCTTCTTTAACTTTTATCAATTGCAAATGTGAACTTATCTTTTGCTCAATCAATATCTATATATATATATTTATATACATATGTACCTATGCCTTTATAACAGTTATTTTTACCTTCATCCCATAGCTCAATCATTGACTTCATTTTTTGGCAGCCATTTCAAGCTCATTTGCTGCGTGGCCAAATAAACCAACAATTGCCTGACACATTTTCAATTAGGGGGGCTACAAGGCATCCCCACTAACCCTTATCAAAATGCACATACACACACGCACACACGCACACATACACACGCACACTCAGTCGCATTCGGCAGTCACGTATTCACAATTTTTGGGTGCCCAAAATTGTTTTTGCGGCGCTGCAGCCCCAAAAAAAAGAAATGGTTGGGCAGCAGTTGCCGCCGCCTGTGCTCAATTGCCCAGCAGCAGCAGCAGCAACAGCAACAGCAATGCCAACAAGGACATTAAGGACAATGCGAAATTTCGGCTTGCCTTAGCTCGCAAGCTTTTAATAACAACAATTTTTATAGCAGCTGACGTCATTGCAAAAGGTCCTGAAAGGCATATATATATACTTGGATATATATATGCATGCAGTACAGTATAGCATGCCTACTGTGCACTCTTATAGCTACGAAAACTGGCCGTTTGGCTAAGTTGCACGAACTAAATAAATTTTTACATTTTTAATTGTTTTTACACTATATTTATATTAAACTTGAACGAAATATAATAAAAATATACAAAATTGGCAAACAATTTTAAGAACGTTACTAAAATATATTGCACTCAAATTGAAATAAAAAAAACTTTTTTATTTAAAACAAAAATAAATAAAAACAATTAAAAAATAAATATATGTTGTTTTAAATTTTTCTAAAAAGTTAATTAAAAAAAAAAATAAAATAAATAAAAGCATAATATTTTTTAATATGTTTAAATAATTTATATAACTTATATTTATAACTTAATTATATAACATATAACACAAGTTAAATAAACAAATTATTAAAATTTTATTTATATTTAGCAAGCTTATTTAACAATTTATAAAACTTAAAATTTGTTTATACATTTTGATAGTTACTTAAAAAGAGAAAAAAAAATTAAGTAAAATAAAATATAATACGAAAAAAAAATTAACAAATTAACAATATTAATTCTCTATAAATTTAATTTCTCTAATAAAATAATAAAAACCTATCAAGTGCGAATCAGACAAAATAGGTGCATTTGTTAAGCTCTACTGTATATATACATATATACATATATATTTTTTCTCAATTGCTTTTCGTTCTTGTTGTGCCACCAAAATTAATGACAAATTTTTGTTTGTGCGTAGCATTATTTTAGGCACTTGCATTTGCGCTCCATTCGCCTGCTCACTCGCTCTGCTCCCACTCCCACTCTGACGGCGCTCTGTCGCTGTCTTCATCTCTTTCTCTCTTTTTATTCAGTGCACGTTTCTTCAGCCTAGCTGTAAATTATTGTGTATACGCCTCAGTGCGCCAAAAAAATGCGTGCGGCATGAGTAATTAGCACGCACACACACAACTGCTCACTCTGTCTCCCTCACTCCCGCGCTCATTTCTCATTTCTCTCTTTCAGTGCTGTGTTTGTTATACTAAATAATTGCCTAATTGCATTAGCCCTCAAAATTATGCTGCACTTGTGCACTTCAAAGCCTACGCAACTCTACACTTTCACTCTCTACAAAGAGAGAGAGAGAGTGAGTGGAAGAGCGGGAGCGTGAGGCCGAGCGGAAGGAGCAGTGGAGAGTTATGGGCTGCGCTGCTCTGTCAATATTTGGCAAAAACTGGGTGACAATTCGCTGCACAAAGTGCGTGCGTCTGCAACCCCCAAATGCCAAATAAAAGAAGTTTATGTTGCTGCTGCTGCGCCGCCCCCGCCCCTCAGCGCTTGCTTAGCCACCCTTAAGCACAAAAGAAAATTGATTTTTCCGCATTTATGTGCGACTGCCTTTGGCTCAGCCTCTGTCTCTGCCTCTGCCTCTTCTGCTGCTGCAGTCTGCGTTTTATGTGCGTTGCGAGGCCTTTTTCCCAAACTTCTTTGTACATGGGCATAAATTATGTGGCTCCTCTTTCTATATAAATGTATATATATACACTTCTATATATGTATATATATATATATATATATATATGTGACCATGTCCAGTGCGCCTTTCGCTTGTATTGTTTTGACACTTTTACTTGGCAGTTGATTTGCAGCGCCCACACAGCCAGCCACAGGGATTACTTGGACAGGTCCAAACAGCTTGAAACTGAGCTGTGAATTGCAAATGTGAAAGTAGATTGTAGATGGGAATGTGCACTGGGAAACTAGACTGAAAACTACAGACAGCTTTAGATATTTTCGGTAGTTCCTTTAAGTTGAGATATGCTATAATATGGATAGGGCTTATTTTTCATGGACTTTTTAAAAGATACAAAAACTTTTCTATAACTGTAAAGCTCTTCAATTGAAACCTCAATCTACACATTGAATATGCATTTTGTCCTAGCTAACGTAATATATATATATATATATATATATATATATATTGGATATTCCTTATTCCATATTATGCAGCGCTGTTCATAAAAATAGTAGTGCGACTGAGCACTAAATGTTTGGCAGCCAAATTTAGTCACAAAAACAATATTCTTAAAACAATTTGACTCGAATATTAAGATTAACATATATTGTTATTAAGTTAGATATTTTTTTGTTACACACTGAGGAATTCAGGGCTTGAGAAAAAAAATTCTCAAAATTTGGTTGTTCATAAAAATAGTAGTGACTACTAAATCGGTAAAAAAGTTATTTTAACATTAGCTTAGGCTACATTTTTTTTTAACAAATATTTTTGTTCGAATATTTAGTTGTTAATTCAATAATAATTTTGTTTTACGGCCTGCCACCTGAGTGAATTACGTGCCACAGTCGAAGGCCTTACAGCTTTCACAGCACTCATCACATCGTTCCATAAAATTTTGATTGAATTCAGATCCGGAGACTTAGTTGGACAGGGCATGACGCCGATCTTCAGAAGTGAATCTTGTATACCAATCTATTTCCATATTTCACTTTAGATATTCCATATTTCATATGCTATATTCACTATTGCTATTTTCATATTCCATATTCGATATTCTGCCTTTAACATATTTAATAAATTTCGAAATAAAATAGGCTTCATATTCTCATACTTCATTCATTCTCACTCGACTCTCATAGGGAATCAGCTTGCACACAGACACAAATCTATATGATATTTAAGCAAAAAATGTATATAGTTAAACAAAAACATTAAATAAAAAAGAGGCAAACATCATTATAATAAAAAATAATACAAAGTTGCATTAGAAACCCGCTTTCTGGCAGGCAAACCCAGAAAACCTCCTTCAAAACGAAATAATAATAACAATTCAGTTGTTGGCCAAGCCATGTAGAGCAGTGTATAACACCTCTGCAGTCAGGCATAAAGCATACAGCTTCACTTTGAAGAAACCGGTTAAAGGATTTTGTGATGAAAAAAAAGGATGTGGAAAGTGCAATTAGTTGGCAATGTTAAAGGCAACGGCAACGGCAAGGGCAACGGCGAGGGGTCTGGCAATGGGAGAGGCACACGCCTGTCGCATCAGCAGATTTTGACAGCTTAACATGATAGAAGAAGGAAATGGTAAAAGCAACCCTTGCCACATGCACATTGCAACAAAGATGCGGCGCTTAATTAACTGAAAGAGCAGAAAAAACGTTGCAAGCGCAGCATTGTTGCACTTGAGGGGTTGTTGTTGCCGTTGTTGCTGTTGCAGCTGCAGCAAAAACGAGGATTAGACATATATATATATATATATGTTTGTACATATACAACATGCGACATGCAACCCCTAGCCAAGGCACTCGACCCTTGCCCTGCTACAGAGGAGCAGGAGAGGGTTGCAACTGGCTTCATTATCAGCAACGTGCAACGCAACGCATTTGCAGCACGTGCCCAAAGCGAGAAGGCGGTGGGTGGGGCAGGAAAAGCAGGATAAACTCGTCGAGCAGGGAGACAGCGGTCCGAGATTTTCCACCAAAAGGTGGTTGGCTATATTTTACACACGAATTTTCTTCAAAAGAAATTGCATTCTGCTTTTCCTGTTGTTGTTGTTGCTGTTGTTATTGTGGCTGCATGTCAAAATGTGCACCACTGTGTGCATTCAGCTTGTTGAACAATTGGTGGTTGGGTGGTTGCCATGGGTGGCTAACATTTCATTCAGAGGGGGAAACAAAACAAACTCAAAGTAACTTTTACCAGAGTTGGAAGTTGGCATATGCTTACGCTTTCACAATGATGCTGCACAGTGTGAGGGATGTTAATCGCACAAAATCGATAAACAGCTGAAGTAAAGACTTACGGGGTAGTCGTTATCCTAATTGGTAAGCAAATTAATAGTTACCTGGAAAGAAAGAAAAGAGGAATAATTAATAGTTTATTCATAGAATCTGAGAATCTTAACGGAAAATACATAAATTGCATAATTTTGCCCACTGTACGGGGCTAAAATCCACCATCCAATAAGAATGCACTGCAGACACGAAGCACATTGCAGCCGACCAATGGACATGTACTGCCAATTAAAGCTTAACCCAATAACAACAACAACTAGTTAACACGCAGTATTCGCGCACTGAATAAATGTCAAGATCTATATGTAAACACTAGCTAAAGCCATCCAATAAGAATGCATTGCAGACACGAAGCATATTGCGGCCGACCAATGGGCATGTAATGCCAATTAAAGCCAAAGGCAAAAACAACAACTATATAACGAAGAGTCTTCGTGCATTGAATAAATGCAAAAACAAAAAACACAGCATAACAGAAAACCCGACGAATTAAAATGCACAGCGTTGCACGAACTTGAAACGACGAAGCGAAAAGCGCATGCGAATAAATTGCACCGACTAAAGCAACAACAAGCACAGTTAGCCGAAGAGCAGGCCGAACCGATCGTACAAGTATTGGTCTCGCTCTCTCTCTTTCTATCTCTGACTTGTTGACGTGCAAAAAAAAACTGCACTCACACAAATGCATGCAGTTTGTTAGTGTTGTGTGCACTTCTGATTGGACGCAATGAAATGCGCAAAAATGGCGTTTAGCTAATTGACATGCGAGACAGATAATTCGCTTCTGATAAAGTTGAGCGTTAGACGCGAACCAGACGGAACAACAAAAATGAAACAAAAATTGTGATTTAAATTGTAAATGAACTCACATTTTTGATGGCATACAAACGAGTAGAGATAAAAAATGTCACGAATTTCTTTATGAATAGTTAAATTATATCTCCCCACACAGTGGAATATATTTTAACACCTGTTTGTCAGTTAGATATTATGATTGAGTGAATGACTATCGGTCAATATATTTTTTGCGATTATTGCATAACGGAATAACAGAATACAAACGTCAGAATAAATAACAACAAAAAAGTAATAACAAATTAATACAACATTATTAAGTATTTGCATGTGCGTCTGTGTGCGTCTGTGTGCGTCTGTTTGTGTCTGTGCTATCTGCGCACGTATCTGTTTTTTATAGCCTTTATATATTTATATACCTCTAGGTTCTTTTTTGCGTATTTTTTATGAGCACTCGCGTGATTTCCGCAAAATTTAACCTACATTTTGAATTTTGGCAAAAGCGAAGCATAGAGAACAACAAAATGAGGAAAAAAGTGCAGGCCGTGATCGTCGCCTCTCTCTCGTTCTCTCTCTTTCTCTCTCTCACTTTCGCTCTGAAGCTCTTTTTCTACGTAGGTTCCATTATTAAGTTTTATACATACAATAGTTCCAAGTTTGTTTTTTGGGGCGAACTTTCTATGGCAAATGCAGGCGTCGGCGTGGCGCTGACTCAGTTGCTGTATATGTGTGTGAGAGTTGCTTTGTGTGTGCCATGCGCAGCTGAATTAATACACTTGTACCAGACTGACACACACACGCCCTGAGTCGAACAAAGCAAGTTTGGGTTCTCCGCGAATGTGAAAAGCAAAGCAAACAAGCGTCCGAAATTATGTATATACATACATACATATTTTCGCATACATATCGACTTCTGCATGTATACCTACATATGCACACATATGTATATCTGCAGTTATATACGCACACAATCGGCATATCTTGTTTATTCTAAGCTACCAATACCAGCGCACTGCGAAACAAGGTCAAATGCAGTTATTTGCTCAGTCGGAGGCAGCGCCGACGACAATGACAGCGAATTCGGCAATAGCTAAAAGAGAAGCATATCAGAGATGTAGAATGGTTACTCGACTCGATAATGCCCTGTCGACAAATTTCATGCGATCTATGTATGTACTGCCAGTAATTGCTCATATTGTTTTTTTTTTTCATTTTGTACTAAATATAGCATTTATTATTTCTATTTCTATTTTTAGCTAATTGATGGGAATTGAAATTGATAAGCGTCTAGCTTCCTGCGGACACATAATGACCTATATAACTGCTGCTTGTAGGGTATAACAAAACTGACGAAAACGGTATTGGCAGTTGTTGTCGCCCGGTTGCTGCATATTTGCGTGTATCTGTGTGTGTGTGTGTGAATGTGTTTAGTTACTGTTTGATTTATCTTTTCCGTTGTTGTTGTTATTGCTGTTGCGGCTCACTGCTTTTGCTGCTGTTGTGCAGTCTCTGCGCTTGCGTCGCAAGTTTTCGCTGCGTTTACTTTTGCCATTATTATGTTTTTTTTTTATCGGCTTTTGCCTTTTTCAAGGATATTCGGCGCCGCGATGCTGCTGTTTTTTTTTCTTCTCTTTTGCTTTTTGCAATTTGTATGCTGCGCGTGTGAGAACAGCAACAACAGCAAAAGAGATGCGCGTGTTAGTTAGTCAAAGGAATTCCAGGAATTGATCGCGCAAGCGAGAGGTGAGAACAGAAACTTCAAGATGTTTCCATGAGTGGATCTCTATAAGTGTATGCATGTGTGTATGTGTGTCTGCTGAAGTGTTTGTTGTGAATGCGAAATTGAATGAATTGAATAAATGCGCGTTTTGCACATTGGCATCAATTAAGCAATTAATGCATGTGAAATATGCAAAAAAATTATATTTTTCTGAAATGGAATTTTGGACTTCGCGGATTGACCTTCACATAAGAGAGTTATAACTATATAGATTTAAATGTGCATAACTTATCATTTATGTGTGCATTAGATTTCTAGATTAACAGATGTTTTAAATTGTATCTTTGAGATAACTTTCAAATAGATTGAATAGTTTTAAGATAGGGGCATCAAAGATAGTTAAAAAATAGAAAACTAGTTAATATTTTTGTATACTTGATTCGTTTTAGGACCTAGTTCGAATGCCATCAAATGTTGTTATTGATTGTTGTTTTAAGAATATGATTTAGTATTTTTGCAAGGTAGGTTTTAAGTTTTCAAGAGAATCCTGGAATCTTATTGGAATATATTTTCCCTATCATATATACATACATATGCATATATGTACATTTCCTATGCAGTTTCTAAATATAAAATTCCTTTGAATATGAACACTAATAGCAGAACCATATAGGGGAACCATGTTAGAAATAATGCTATAATTATTAGTGAAGGTTAAGTACCTGCATCTTTATGAACAGCAAATGCGATGCTGACTCTCACTTAAACACGATTAAACACTAGAATTTCCGGAATCGGTATATATAAATATAAACCTATATACATTATGTATATATTGGGTTGATTTGTGATAATGACACACAGCACACTAAAAGCGCATATTTAAGGATCTATGATTTATGTGCATAAGTATATATGCTACTAGTTACTTAATACACTATACAATATATATGTACTATATGCATATACATACATATAGTGCATATCTAGGGGAACCGCTATGTACGCGCACAGAACCCGGACTCGAACTGAAACGCGCTGACAAATAAAAATTATTTACTTTTTGTTTGGCGCATTTGTTGCGCGTGCTCTCCCGCTTCCTCTTCCACACCCTGCTAACACTATCTCGCTTGCTCGTTCGCTCGCTCTCTTGCTCTACGTTGCACAACAGCAAGCCCTGTCTCATTTGCACTTACTCTTTGACAATGTCCGTGTATGCGTGCATGAGTTTGTGTGCGTGTGTGTGTGCTTTTGCTGAGATCTGCGACTGGTACAGAGCACAACAACAACAAAAACAACAACTGACAGCAGCGCATTTTGCTGTTATTCGTCATTGCTGACCTTGGTTGCAATCTTGTGTATTCTCTATATACACACACATACATAATGTAAATATATATATATATATATATATATATTTCATTTCAAGTTCTTTTTTTGGTTAATTTTTAAAAATTTATTATTTGCATTTTAGATATGCGCAGCGTCAAAAAAGCAGCGGAAGCGTCTCAATTGCAGTTGAAATACAGTGGAAGAGAGAGAGGCAGAGAGAAAGAAAATTAAGCATACGCCGCATTAGCCTAAGACATTTTTAATAAATATACTATACAGTCGGCCTTCTAAGGATTGGAGAATGTAATTTTTTATTGACATTTGTGATGTATGTAATTTATACAAATATTATATTATAAATATATTTATATACATATATTATATATATTATTTCAAATTAAGAATGAATTGTTAATAGAATAAAAAATAAATATATTTAATAATACAAAATAAAGTTTAAAATATATAATGATTGAAAATTCTAGCAATTACAAATTAAAAAATATTTAAAACTTATTTTAAAAAAAGTAATAAATAAAACAAAAAATTTATAAAAATATTAAATAATTAAAATAAAAGTTAAAAATTTTAAATATATAAAGAAAAAAAAATGAATTTTTTTTACTTAAAAAAATTAGAAATAGAAAGTAGAAAATAAACCAAAAAATAATATTAAAATGTAGTCTATTTCTTTCATTTTAATTTTTTTTATACTATATAAATAAATCAAGCATACGCAACGTTGGCCAATGAATTCTATCCAAGTTAATTCAAACTAAACGTAAAATTGCACTTATTTATAATAATTATGGACAACAAATGAAATATATATACATATATAATGTGTATGTATTTTAAGATAGTTCAAATTGTTGCTGACAGTATTTGTCAGCCACGCGCAGCAAAATTGTTATTTATAAAAACTTTTTTTTGTCATATTTTGCTGTCGCTTCGCTGTGTTAGCAGAGAGCAGCCCACCCAGTCGCAGTTGTGTGTTGCGGGCAGTGCAAAAGTATCTCACAGATACGCGCCGTTAGACAGCGACGCAAAGCAGCGAACAGAAAGAGCGGAGAATTTGGAATTGGGAGATAAAAAGCAGAAAAACGCAGACACATTGCACACAAGTGTCCCAGTTCCACGAATCTTTCATTCTACGCTGCTTCCACGACAAATAGCCAACACGAAACGAAACGAAACGAACCGAAAGATACGCGCAAAAGCGAGTAAATAATAACGCTAATACATAATAACAGCAACAACAACTTTTAGCGACGGCATCTACACATTTATAGATAGCTGCAGATACTGTTTGCACAGAGACACTATATAAGCACTATGGAGCGTATGCTAGGCGGGCGTGCGCGACTGCTAGATACATTGTACTATGCCTATGCTGAAGATATCTAATAGTAGAGTAGCTTAGTGTTATGGTTGCATATACACCTACACCAAGTACTGTGCACTGCTTGCTTAGGTCTAAGTGTTTCTTAATAACTCGAGTTCCTATTGCACAATCTGCACAAGGTTTTGAGTGCACATCTTAGACATGCATAACTATATAATTACCAAAACTGTACGCACTATCTTTAAGTTTAAGAACCTTATTATCATTTTGTATAGAACACTAAAAGCTATCAAAAAAAGATATCAACGAAAAACTTATCAAATTTATAGGCAACTACATACCACATTTAATGTTGCTAGCTTTTAATGTTCTCGAGATTTGTTTTTTTTTTATATATATATTGTTAGAGCTATACAAAAAAAATCATGTGTGAAGTATGCGCATAGCATAGAAGAGCTTCTATATCAATTTTAATGTTTCTAGCGCTTAAAGTTTTCGAGTTTTGCTAAAAAAAAGCAAAGCCACAAAATTAATTTTTAATGTTATTGAGGAAGTGGAAGAAGACATTAATCAATAGTTAAAGCTTGTTTGGTATGTCAATCTCTAGATTTTATGGTTTTAACTAATATAAGAGTTTAGAGTAAGGGAGAGAAGGAGAAAGAAATGAAAGGATGAGCCAGGTATAAGTTTAGGCAACAACTCTGCACTAGCAGAGCTTAGCTTATATTCTTCTATGTGACTTTAGAGACGCTTTCTTCTAAATTTCGCACACATTAACGAAAGCTAATATGCCACATTAGACTTTTTTCGCGCTCCATTTATTTATTTATTTTTTTTTTTTGCACTTTGCAGTTGTATATACATATATTTTATATTAATATTCAAATATATAAACATTTATATATGTGCTTATTTATTTAATTTTATTTACTTTTTGTTTCATTTAATTTATGAACTTTTGCATTTCGCACTCTGTTGTTATTGCTGTTGGTGTTGTTGTTGTTTATTTTGTTCAATTTATTTGCACTGTTATGTCATTTTATATATACTTCCATCTCTCTCTCTCTCTCTTTCTCTCCTTTCCTCTGTCTCTGTTTTGCTCTTTCATTCTATTTTGCGGAAGCTTGTTTCTTGTTTCTTGTTTTTGAATACCCTGTAGCTCGTAAATATGTCAGAATTTAACCAATTTTAGTGTGTTCTACCTTTATTTATTTTTTACTGGCATGTGTCATCTACATTGATTTTTTAGCTATTTTTTTTGCTCATAAAATTTGCAACGAATTTTTTATTATTTCTTTTTTTGTTGTGTCTTTCTAAAATACTAAAAAATACTTTGATAGCTCTTCAAATTGATAGTTTTATATAAAAATATATAAATTTCTTAAATGTTTAACATTTAATATATATGTAAAGTAATTTAATATATATATTTTTAAATATATTAAATTAATTAGCTTTTATGTTTTTTTGCTATATATTTTAAATATTTTATTATATTTCTTTCTTCAATTTTTTTTTTAATAGCTCTTAAATTTTTTTTTATATATTTATATTTATATTTTTTATTATAACTTTTTTTATTTATTATTTTTCTTTCTTTTAGACATATATTTTATTAAACTTATTAAATATTTTTATATTTGAACAAAGCTATAGAGCTTAATTAAAAGCGATTTATTGATATTTGATATCTTAATGCAAATACTTGCTTTTTTTTTTTAAATGGAATACAAAATATTTAAGGCTTTTAAATTTTTGCATGCTTTTGAGTATATTTATTTGTGTTGTTTTCTTAATATTTATATTTTCTTTTTTGTTCACGATTATCTCATTAAGAAGCATTTTATATGCATTTTAATTTTTTGTGCGCAGCAGAAACAAGAACTAAATTTTACGAATGCGAAAGCTGCTCGAAACTTTTAGCCCGAGCCCAGCCCGCTTTTGTGTATGGACAGACTGACAGATTGACAAGCTGACAGACAGTTACGCTAAAAGAAAACAAAAAGGAAAGAAAGTAAAACAAACAAAAAAAATGGCAAAGACATTTTCATGTTTCATTTTATACCCTGCGCAAGTTGTGTTTAGGGTAAAGCAGGTATATTGGCTGGGTGCAAGTGTATATATTTATATATTTTTATATATATTTATATTTATATATATTTATATTTATATATATATATATATATATATATATATATATATATATATATATATATATATATATATATATATATATCTTTTTTTTTATAATATGAACAGAATATTTTATATATATTTCTTCATTTGCTTAACATCATTTGATATATATTTTCCATGCTTTTGTTAGCTACTTCAGGGTATCTTCTAGTCGTGCTATGCCCACTACCTGCAGTGAAGACAAGCTGAATACATGTTGCTGCTGTTGTTGTTGCTGCAGTTTTTTGTTGTGTGTCTGGCGCAATTTGAAAGTCACAATTGCGATGACATTCAGCACAAAGCTTCGAGCAGAGAGGGAGAGTGGAGACGGGGAGAGGTAGCAGCAGTAGGGTACAGTAGTCTGTTATACACTTGAAAAAAAATCAAATTAATTGCAAATTTGCTGCTGCAAAATGCGGGTTTTTTGCCATTTTTCAGTTGTTTTTTTTTTATTTGGTTAACTTTATACCCATTGAAAATGTCTAAATGGGGTATAGGGGCAAAGAGGGGTGAGCCAAACTATAAGTACTATATTAAGTGAATAGCGGAGAGTTAATCAAGCTCTGTGCATAAAATACATGCATATATACTTATGTCTATAATTATTTGATTAAATATCTAAATATTAACATATAATTTAACTAAAAACCCCTTCGTTAATGCGCAACAACAGCCATAACAGATTGCCGTTAAATGCCTTAGCAGCGACAACAACAACGGTAAAAGCAGACAAAGCGACGTCAACGTCAACGTCGTCGTCGCCGTCGCCGTCAACGTCGACTTCGATGTCTTCATTTCAAGTTCAAGTTCAAAATAAATTTGTATTTTATTTTATTTCAGCTGCCTTTTTTTGCTTTTCTTTTTACGCTGCTTTTTACATGCCCCCTACACACACACACACGTAGATACAAAAGTAACTGTGTGTCTGTGTGTGTGTGCGCCTTGCTTTATATGCATAAATATTTTCATTCAAAAAGTCAGCGTCGAGCGCTGAATGAAGTGAACTGAAGTTTGTTATGTTTCTTTTTGTTGTTGGCTCTTTTAAATGCTTTTCTTTTTGGCCAACGCTTTTCCACATGACGCAAATGAAGCAGAGAGCAAAATGAAGATAAACATATTATGAAGCATTTTGTTTAGCTGAGTCTTAAGTGTGTTAAAAGGTGAGCAAAAATTTTGCTCAAATGACAGGCAACAAATTTGTCTCTTTTTTTCAATAGAACTTAATTTCTATTGTTGTATATGTTTAATATTGTGCCAATTGAGATTTAGTTAATGAAGATTTTGAGACAGATTTTTAAATATTTTTTATATATTTATGTAGATTGTGTTTAATGCACTGTATGAATAAAGATACTAGAGATAGCGAGAAATATTTAATTAAATTAATTTTTAAAGATGCCGCAGCCAACGTTGGCCTATAACTGCTAGGCAGCTGTGTGAAGTGACCCATGAAAGGACGGGGCTGGGCTGAGTTGAAGTAGATGAAGTTGATATTGAAGATTGAAAGATGCTTTCAAGTGTTTCGAGGTTTGGCAAAGAAAGGTCTCTGATGGGAATTATTTTGAATAGCACGAAATATGTGTATATATTGATGAATATATAAATATGTATTTTTTTTTAACAAAAAAAAAAAAGAAAATTTGAGCAGACCTCAGATTAAGTATACTTAATATATGCTTAAACCTAGGTAATTCACTGTGTTCTAGATGGCAAGATATGTGCATGCATTTGTTAAGGCATGTATATGTCTAAAAGATAATTTACATATATCTCTATATAACTATATATCACATCTAGATATATTTAGCGAAAAATGAAGTCATGCTGCATGAAATTTTGAGCAGCTGCCCGCGCGCCTACTCAAACGTATGACAAATGCAATTTGTAGCTAGACAACTAACACCCACACACACACACATATATATATATATATATATATATATATACATATATACACACTTTCATTTGGCTGCCAAAATGTCATAACTTTCGCTTTCTTTGCGACTCGCCAGCCAAAAGTTGGGCGTTCAAAAAGAGTTTGCGTCGCATTGCCAAGTTGTTGCACGCAATCAGCAGTCGCAGCAGCAACAACAACAACAACAACACCAAAAGCAACAACTGCTATAATAAATAAATTGTGCTTCAAGCACAAAAGCCCCAAAAGCGCCAAGCTAAAAGTAAAAGCAAAAATTGTGACGCATTTTTAAGGCATTTTTTTTTGTCGCAGTGCATTGAAGTTAAATATATATATATATATATATATATATATATATATATATATATATATATATATATATATATATATATTTATGCCTATGCAGCAAAACAGCTCCATAAAACAAACTAAACAATTTGGAGTATTTCCTTTTATTTTTGTTCACTTTTGTTTTGTTATTGCTGCCTCTTCAGCTTCCTCCTCCGGCTCTTGGTCGAAGAAATATTTGCTTTATATGCCATATTTATTGTTTATAATAAATTTAATTTCAATTGTTTTCATAAGCATTTGACATTTGCCGTCATTCGTGGGCGACTTTTGCGTGAGAATAAAAGCGGCTTTTGTTTGCATTAAAAGCGTTTTTTAAGTGTTGAAAAATGCCATCGAGTGCAGTGCAATTATAGTGTTGTAAGCTGTATTTACACAATGAATTTCAATCTGTCCATCTATTGATGTGATTATGTCTTTTAAGCTGTTCCTACTTGGACCTTAATCTGATTTAAGTGTTGTGTTATGTTTTTATATAGTCTATTGAACTTATCGAAGTGTTGGAAAATGCTAATACAAATATGTACAGTGTTGTAAGTTAGCATTTATGCTTCTGAATGAATTTTAAGCACTCATTTGTTATAGAAATATATATATTTAACATTTAGTTTACAAAGTTTGTCTTTGTAGGGTTGCAAAATGCTTTTTTGTGCACATTTATAGTGTTGTTAATTGTTAGATATGAACTGAAGCATGAGTTCTTTTCATCTTAGTAGTGAGCTTATATGTTTGAGGTTTGTTGCTATGACTCTATTTCTGTTTAAGTGTTGAAAAATGCATTTTCAGTGTTGTACATTGAGTTCAACCTAGTTAAATATGAATTTCCATTGCTTGTAGCTGATATTTAGCTAGTTTTTAGCATGCTTAGCAGTATGTAGTTATATTATAGTGTTGTAGAATGCCTACAAAGGCACTTTTAGTGTTGTAAATTGTTTTCAGTTAGAATTTGATTCAGTTTTTCTTGCCTTACTTCATATTTTTATTGGATTATTTCACAAATATATATACCTATACTATGCGCTATCTATATTCTATATAGTGTATACTATATTCTATATATATTTATATATGGCTATATATCCAGTCAGTGAATCCCTTAAATCTTCAAATGAAATTCAATTCGCTCCTTGTGAGTCACAGCGAGCTTGCTCAAATCCCTTTAACACAAAACCTTTTAAGCTAAGCTACTATATCGATGGGTCCCCCAAAAAAACTCAGATACACACACACACACACACACACATTCGCACACATATGGAAAACTAAAACCTTTTATCAAAGATAAATAAAATGACTGCAGCAGCAAAAAGCAAACAATTGAAACGAGTCGCGACGAGTTGAGGCAAGGCGAGGCGAGGCGAGGCGAAACCAGACCAGACAGACGCTTCGTTAGGGAATTTATTTTAGCTGGGCGTTGCATGCGACAAATGCAGTTGCCGCATGGGCAGTGCTCGACTAGCAGATGCCCGGTACATTAGCAAGAGCCTGATTGAACAGCTGAACCAAGCATACAATGCTCTAACTCAAGAGCTCAGTGCCAGAAAACTTCTCTATGTAGACAGTGCTCGACTGCTAGTTACCCTGTAGACAAGTAAAAGACTGATTTACCAGAAATTACAAACATACGAAGGCTGTAACTGCTAAGCAGAAGGACATAAATCTTGTTATTCACATATATGCCGACTTAAAGATACCCTGCAATACACTTTATAGTGTTGTGTAAGCTATGTAAGTAAGTATGGGTTAATGCATGACTAAAATATGCTTTAGTACGTCTGATTCGATCAAAATTGAATACTGCTCGACTAGAACATACCCTGTATATGCTGCGAGAGTGCAGCTAAGCGCTCAGAATTGCTTTTAAGTGAGTCAAGGTATATTTAATATGAGTACGTTTTGTGTGATGGACTTTTAGATACCCTGTAGCAGTTAATTGGGTATACGACTGTATTCTCAGCTGCTGTAATCAAGCTCAACTAAAGCTGTGAATGTGTTTAATGCAATTTTTGATATCCTAAAAAGGTTTAAATTGATTCTTGTCTATAAACAGGGTATTTCTAAGAGATATTTGGCTAAACTTTCCAAGTAAATTGCCATCAGCCTATCCCTGCTCTCTTCAGCCACAGCCTACAGGGTATGCCTTGCCCTGGCAAAACATATTCGCATAGCACAGGCGCCATATGCAGAATGCAAAGCCAAAAGCAGGAAAATATGTAGCCGAGGCTGCAGAGTTGGTGGCACAAGTGTGTCTGCCACTGCCACTGCTGCTGCTGCTGCTGCAGTTGAAAGTAAAATAAATTAAAATATTTTTATCTACACTCGTGCACGTCGTGGCATGCAACAACCCCCAAAAGGCGGCAGCAGCAGTTGCCACAGCTGTGAGCTTCGAGCAGTGTGTGGCAAAAGTTTTTCCAAGCGTTCGCATTTTCCCGTTAGACCATTGCAAAAGTTTTCCATCAACCCTCGAAAACAAAAAAAGATGCAGGAAGTTCACAGCGCAAAGCCCCCACGAAACTCAGGCCAACTCCCTTGGCGCTCGAAAGTATGCTATAGTTTTTCCTTGCTGCTGCACTTGGCTGCAAATTGTAAAATTGTATTATGAAATAATTGCAGCACATGTACACAGGGTTGCATTTATCGCTCTATCTCAAGCTCACTCTCCCTTGCCCTCTCTCTCTCTCTCACTCTCTCTCTACTTGTCTTTCTGTGTTTTTCTCTTTGCTTTTTGGCGCATTGCACTGAGCGAAAATGCCGCATGCAAAAAAAAGTGAAAGTTTCTGCTGCTCCTTTTTTCCCTCTAGTATGTGTGTGTGTGTGTGTAAGGGCTGTTGCTGCTTGCTTTGGTGGTTGTGCAGTCAGCTGTCGCCCGCTGCAGCGCTCGAGGGTTGCTGCTGTGTGTCTTAGCATCATAATGACATGCCACAAAACTTTGCCTTGTCATCATCAGCATCATCATCATCATCATCATCAGCAGCAGCAGCCGCATCAGCATGTTGCAGCTTCAACCCTGCTCAGTCGCATTTTCATTGATTTTTTGCGACGCAAACAAAAAACGAATAAACTTACAACTGCATTTCTCGCTGTGTTGGTGTATGTTGGTGTATTGGTGTATTGCTGTATTGGTGTATTGGTGTACGTGTGCGCCGCCTGCAGACAGCGCGACAGACGCGTAGCGTAAAAAAACATAACTGCATTTAAAGCTTCTGGCTTGTTGGTGTGTGTTGGTGAGCGTTGGTGTGTGGTGTTGGTGTTGGTGAGTTGGCGCCGCCTGCAGACAATGCGACAAACGTGTAGCTAGCTAAGCAGGCGTGGCGTAGAGGGCCTGCTGCCTGCATAGAAAATTCATTTAAAATTGTCAGCATGTTGGGACGCTTCCTCTCGCTCTCCCTCCCTCTCTCTCTCTCTCCTTCTGTGTGTTGGCGTCTGGCAAGGAAATCACAGACGATAAGGAAATGAGTGAAAATTCATTTGGCCAGGCGACTAGATACGTACGTATATACAGCTACGTAGTACTACGTTTCTACTACTTTTTACAACTCGAAACTGATTTCTCGCTTTGTTTTGTTTCGCCTGCATTTTCGATTGGAAGGCAGGCGTGCGGTTGGCTGTTGGCAGGGGGCGTGGCACCCAGTGTTTTGTGCACTTGAGCAATTTATCGCATTTATTGCAGCTAGAGGAAACAGCTTTACTACACGTGGAGGGCGAGAACGAGCGATTGTCTTCCTCCTTCTATTTTTTGCGCTTGACGGATTTTTCATTAGAATTTCTCTTATATTTTCTTCTGCTTTCTCTGCCCAACCTTCTCCTTCTTTTTTTTTTGTTGCCTGCGGCAATTTTTGTCTAGTTAATTTGTGTGATTTGCTGCATTGGCTGACATAGCAGAAGCCAGCGCAGCAGCAGCAAGTGGCGGCCGGCCAGGCGCAGAGGCGTGGCCCAAGCACAGGCCATGAATATTGTGTAGCAGTTGTAGTTTATGGTCATTGGTCAATCGCACATTGCATTTGCCCTTTTAGCTGCTCTATCTGTATTTCGAGAGGCAAAGATTGATGGATGAGCACGAGCTGGAACGAACGACAAACACCTGCAATTGAGCCCTGCCTCTAGCTATCAATCTTGAAGGTTTTAACGTTTTGTCTCTAATATTCATATACTTCACTGACTTAGCTAGTCTTCTCTCTCTCTCTCTCTCTCTCTCTGGGTGTCTCTTTCTTTTTCTTTCTTTGCCTTACTGCTAGGTTTCTCTGCCTCCTTGCCATCTGTTCTATATACCACCTTCTGCATTTACTTACTTCATCCTTCCTCTTGCTGTCCCTGTCCGCTTGGCTTTATCTCTCTCTCTATATATTAAAATCTCTGTCTCTTTGTAGCTCTCATTCTTACTCCTTCTCTTTTTCTGTCATTCTTGCTCTATTGCATTCCCTCTCTCTCTTTTTTATTCTCTCTCTCTCCCTATCTATCTCTGCCTACTTCTGTTTCAATCCTTCTCTTCATTCGTTTTGCTTACTTTCTCTCTCTTTCTTTCTAGCACTCTCTATATCTTTCTCCTTTCTACTTCTATGTGTCTCTGTCTCACTTGCTCCTCCTCTGTATCTCTCTCCCTCGCTCTCTCTCTATCTGTCTGGCCCTTCGTCTCTGCCTCTAAATATTTCTTCTTCTCTATGTAACTATATCTCAGGCTCTTCATCTCCCTCTCTCTCTCTCTCTCTCTCTCTCTCTCTCTCTCTCTCTCTCTTGTCGCACATTATCTGTCTCTCTGTGTGCCTCTCTCTCTACATATACCTCTCTCTTTTACTTATTTGATCGCTTTCGTTTCCTCTGTATCTTTTAATCTCTCTATCTGTCTTCGTCTTTCTCTCTCACTCTCTTTCTCTCTCTCTCTCTCTCTCACTCTCTCTCTTTCTGTTCTTTATGTTATCTTATAAAATAGTTCAATTCTTCTTTCTGTTATATCCTCAACCATTTTTACCATTCTCCATCATGCTCAACGTTTTTCTCAGTGTATTTCTCAGCATTTTCTCTTTGAATTTCTAATTAAGCTTAGCCCAAAAATGTTTTTAGCTCGCACATAAGGAAAAGCCATGACACATGCATTTTCCATTTTCCATTTCCGGCCGATAACGAAATATTCATTTATGCTCAACAACAAAAAAAAACTGCAATGGGGCTTAGAAAAGAGACAGCGACAATGGGAGACAGAGAGGGGGAGATAGAGGAGAGGCTTTGTAGATGACTCCCTAAACTAAATTGAAATGGCAAATAAATCCCCCAATGCATCGATGATTTATTTATGCTGCAAAAAGCTGCAGCAAAAACAACAAATAAAAACAACAACAAAAACTGTTTGCGAGCACAAATTTCTGCATTTCCACTTTATCGCAAAATTTATTTATCAAAAAGCTTTTTGTTCGCCGACTTTGCCCAAATAAACAAAAAACTACAACAACAAGTTGAAAGTATTAATGGAATATTGCCGAAAATTCTGCAGAAAAGCGCATGCAAACAAAAACGCACACACACACAGCCATAGGCACACACACACACACACACACACGTACACAAATTACAAAAGCAAACAAAAAAAAGCCAGGCGACGGCGCTTAAAATCCAGACACAAATTTCAGAGTAAAAGCGTATGAGAAAAAAATGAGCTAAGCGGGCATGCCAGACGCGCAGTTACCCTGCAGCTAAAATTTGATTTTTTTAAATAGTTTTTTTTTTATATGAAAATTTTTAAAATGAACCAAAGCCAAAGCTTTGATAAAACTTAAGCAATTTTATTTGCCTGATTTTTCACGATTTACTATAATTTTACATAACTTATTTCTTAGCTTTTAACAACTTGAAAACAAGTAAACATTTTTTTTTTAAATATTGTTATATCTCACTATATTTATTTTATTAAATTTTATTCAGATTTAAATACTTCTTCCTCTTATATCTTGCCATATATCAAAATTGTTGCTTAGGTATACAAAAAAAGAAATAGGCAACAGCTTTGTATGCTTTATAGCTGTCTACATGCCAAAAATCAAGTCTCAAACTTCAATAGTTCTTGAGTTATGTCTAAAAACAAAAATTTCAAAATAAAATTCTTATAAATATTAAAGAGAAGTAAGTGAATATATCGAGGTCATGCCAGTTAGTTCTGACTAAATAAATGAAAATACTTCTTAAGGCATCTTGGCAGTCTATATAAATTTGTGCACAACCAATATACCCGCAATTGCATTGATTATAGGGTAGAAAATGTTATTTTATGCTGTTGCTGCAGTTTGCGGATTGTGTTTGGACTGCAGCAGCGCAGGCCAGACCCGAGTGGAGCTGCAGAGCGCTGGCTGAGAGGCGCGCCACTGCAGCACTTTCCAGCCACGCCCACTTTGCATGTTTGTGCAACTTTTGGGGCGCCAGGCGAATCGAAGAGAAAGGCAAATATCGAAATTATATTAGCGCAGAGCAAAACGGAAATGAAAATGAATGAGAAATAGCAAGCAAAAGGGGAGAGAGAGAATAGTGCAAAAAAAATGGTGCAAAAGGAATTAATGGAATAGCTGAATAGTGAAACAAAAGTGGAACAATGGAAAATGGAAAAGGGAATAGTGGAAAAGAGATGAGTGGAATAATAGAGTGCAATAGTGGAAAGGAAACGGAATAATAAAGATAAAATGAAAAAATGGAAGGTGAATGAAATAGTGGAAAGAGAGCTGAACGGCGAAAAAGATGTGGAAGACACAAAAAGAACTGGAACAGTGGAAAAGGAGTGAAATAGAAAAAAATTAAAGATAAGTGAAAAATGATGAAAGCTAGAAAAACGATGAAATTGTGGAACACAGCCGAAATAGTAGAAACAGAATGGAACAAGGAAATGAGTTAAAGTGGAAAAAAATGGAAATGAAATGGCTAAAAGTGGAATATGGAATTGGGCAGACTTATAGGAAGAGTAGAAAAAGTGTGGAATAGTGGAAAAGGAGTGGAATTCTGGTAGATGAATGGAATGGAAAAAGTGGAAAAGATGTGGAAAAAGAGTGAATTATGAAACAGGAGTAAAAAGGCGGCTGATAAGCACTTGGCTTGCTTTCAATATATCACTGATCAGATGATCTGCTACTCCGCTTGGACCAACTGGAACTGAGCCTTAGGCAACTGTGTTGGGTTGAAGCTGTAAAGAAAGTTCTCCTTCTATATAGAACGCTTGCACTCTTGAACTCTGCTGCATAGTTAGGGTAGTTAGGTTTAAGCAGTGTGTGCTCTATGCAAAAAATTGTTTCTTCTTCTTGTTGTTGCGGCTGTCGCTTGCATAGAGAAGTGGGCGCACGTTTGGGTAGGCGGGGCATGCAGATTGGCATGGACATGCAATAAAACGCCAGCTGAATGGGTTAGCTGCGTCTGCCTAGCAGAGCAATGCGGGCGACGGCGACTGCAGCAGAGGCAGAGGCAGAGGCAGAGGCAGTGGCAGAGACTGGAGCAGAGATGAATGCAGAGGCGCAGACTGAGCGAGAGGCTGGCGCAGCGGGGCAAAGGCTTCATCATCGGCAACACAGCGAAAAACGGAGGCAAACAAACAAAGCGAACCGCAAGGGCAGTGGCAGTGGCAGGGGGCGTGGCTGTGGCGTTTGGTAACTTGTTTGTGTACTAGGTAAAAATTGCATAGAACAGAAATTTCGTGTTGCTGTTGTTGTTGTTGTTTGTGCTTTTTTAGCCAGCTGCAGAAATTGGCAGGACTCGAGGCAAAAAAAGGGCAGCAAAAGAAATCAGAAATTATTGTAGATTGCAGGCAAAAGGGACACACACACACACACACACACACCATGTCTGACCAGCATGCAACCGAGGCCAGGACTCGGAGTCCAGGCTCAAAAAAAAAAAACGAAGCAGGAGACGGACATGGAAAAAAAGAGGAAACGGCGCAACAGCAGTAGAAGCAAGTGAAGTGCATAAATGGATTTTATAACGTCCAATGCTAAAGTAAATTTATGCTTTTTAATGCAATTGCAGGACGAACCAGACCGTAAGTGGGCGGCGGTTTGGGTGGCTTGGACCAGGGGCCAGACACGCTTCGCTTGGCCCAGAAGGGTTCGCAGTAAGCAGGGGCTCAATGCAGTCGCCAGTTGGCAGGCGGCGCCTCGAGCGTTCAGACAAAGTGACATTTGTCGTTAATTGCAAAATTTATGGCCAGAAATCGGGGGTAACGGTAAATACCATTAGAAAAATGTTTGAAGCAGCAAAAAAAAAAATAGTTTTCCGTTTTTTTTTTTTTTTTTATGATTATCAACTTACGTGCAAGCTAGACGGCCTAATTAGCTGGCCCACACAAAGCGTTTGCTTACCTGGAATAAATTGTTGGGAATAGAAACAGAGAAGAAAACTAATTTTAATTAATTTGGCAAGCAATTTTAATGAGAGCAATTTCATATATATATGCAATTTGAATATAAAAGACATTTGTAGTGCTGCGCTTATGGACTTAGCACTTATAATATGCAACAAGATAAATATATAAAAAAATTTTAAATTTAAAAATATTTTTTTTATAGTTAGATGTGTTATATATATTTTTATGAAAACTATAAACATAATATATGCACTGAAACTAATGTTAAAAATTTATTTTTTTCTAATTTAGTAGCCACTACTATTTTTATGAACAACTAAATTTTTGGAATTTTTGGCATTCCTGAACCTGCACATGTGCTAAGTTTTGTTATAAACATTAAAATTTAAACAAATTTATATTAATCTTAATATTCGTCTTAAATTATTTTTCAAATATATATTATTATATATTATTAATACATTTAGCCAAATCAACTTATGTTCGTTCGCAAACCACAAAAGCTAGACCTGAAATCTTATAAGAACAATTTCTTTTTGATAGGCTGCTTTAAGTTTTCTATATTTGCAAACTATTTAAACTTTATATTTATATTTTTACTATTATTTTAACATATAAGAACTACTAAATATTAGTCTATCAGGTGCAAAGATTAAGCTATCAAATGCTTCAACTAAAACCTATTCCAGCTCAAATTACTTAAATAGTTTATCTAGATATATCTCAAATTACTTAAATAGTTTATATAGATATATCTCATAGATCTACGACTTTTCAGCTGTAAACTGAGCACAATCTCATACTACTTCCGCATTTAATTAGACTTAGTAATATTTATTTATTCAAAATTCAGTTTTGCATAGGAAAACGCGCTGCATGGGCGAAAGAAAACACGTCAAGGCACAGCTTGACATGGCTGAGACCAGCCAACCAGCCAACCAGCCAAAACAGAGTTCAGCTCATGGCAGGCAAGTCAAGAGTGCAGTTAACGCATCTTTGGCTCCAACCGCATTGCCACCCGCACAAGAACTAGGGCCCTGCCCCCTCAATTTTTGGGTCACTTTGCGCTCGGCTGGCTGAAAAGTCAAAGGCAAAAGTTGGCTGCGTCATACGCTTCGTTGCCTAATTTCGCTTGTAAGTCACACTTGCCCACAAAGGTGAGCGGTGGGGCACGGTTACCTGTACCTTTACCTCTATCTTTACCTGTAGCAATGCAGTTTTTATTGTTGTTTCTTCTTTTCTTCTTTCTCTTCTCTTTGAAACCAACATAAACAACTGCTTGGCTAAGCCGCCTAATTTATGCATTTTTCTCAGGCTTTGCGTTATGCGTGGGTGGCTTTTGTTGCCACGCCCCCAGCTATAGTTAAGGTGTTTGCATTTACAGCAATTCATGACGAGCGTGAAAGAAATGCAACACGAAATAGTCAAATTTCGTGTTCAAGCTGGCTTTTCTAACTGGCATCCAATTTGAATTAATTCAAACTGCAATTCTGATTGGACTCACAGTGTGAACGCGACCATAAAACAGTGGACACTAGACTGCACTCACGTGCATTTTATGGCTGTGATTTACAAAAGCAACGACAGAGAGAAGGAGAGCAAAAGAGAGAGTGTGAGTGTAGAGTTAGTTAAAGAGAGCAGAGCAGCATGTGTGTGTGCGTGTGAGAGACAGAGATGGCATCTTGGTAACCATGAAATTGAATTGCTACTTTGAAGTGCACTCAACGTCGAACCTCGCGTCGCACTCGATGGAGACAGAGCACGTGAAGAGGCAGGCGCGGGGGTACAGTTACCGGGTTGGGGGTTAAATGCACACATGGCTGCACGGCTGATAGACAGGCCGAAAAACAGGGGCTACTGCTGTTGGCCACCTAGTTACCCACCTCTAATTACCAAATGCAAGTGCAGAGCGTTGTTAGGGCAGCACCAGGGGGAGTTGGAGGGAGGTAGTGGGGTAGGGGTATGCAAGCTGAAGTGTTCATTAGAGAGTTAAGAAAAAAATACATGTAAAGCAACGTTGGTGTAAATCGAGTTTTAAATGGAAAAACAAGTGCAAAGGGGCTAAGAGAAGGCCTAAAAACATATCAAAGACAGGTCTAGCGTATCAGAGATATTATGTATGTATGTATGTATAGACTTTAGCAATAGAATATGTTTTATCATAATATTAGCTAATTATTTGATCCTTCAACAGATAAAATTCTATAGCATAAAGTTTATTATAAACGAACTTACTTAAAAATTACAAATTGTATATTATATCGAATTAAAGAGAACAGCTAAGAGTAGAAACGCTTAAATTAAGGATAGAGTTCATAAGCGGAAATTTATTAACTTAAATTGTTTTATACGCGATTTCAGCTCTCATATTTACCCAACAATTGCTTAGCTGTTAAAATTACTTATTTCCCATCAAAAAAGTATTTGCTGCATAGCCTGAAGACGAACAAAAAGAAGCAGAAACACACGCGTAACCAAGCCCGCAATTAAGCGCAGCTACCCAAACTCTCTCAATCTCACTCACTGTCTCTCACTCTCTTTGGCTTTCCTGCTGTGCTAACGGTAAATGCTGCATATGTGCGCGGCTTGCGTGTTGTTGTGGTTTTTTTTCGGGAACCCCTTTTGACATGCCAAGCGCACCCTCTCTCCCTCGCTCTCACTCAATTGCTCGCCTTTGTTTTAACGGAAGCTGTTGCTGTTGTTTTTATGCTTTCTTAATTTCCTTAACAATTCTTCTTTGTGCTTTTTGTGCTGCTTCCACTTCTGTTCGCATAACTGCGACGAGTGCACTCCAAACGTCTTTGCTTCACTTGCGCCGCCCAAAAAGGGTTACGTGAGCGAGCGACAGGGCAGAGGCGTAATATAAAAATCAAACGGCATACAAATATATGTATTTATATGAAGCATCTCTCATGTGACACACACACACAATGACTATGTTGACGTTGACGTCGACGCTGGCGCTAGAAGATTGCCGCAATTTAACAAGAAGAGAGGCAGAGTTGAGTGTGTTTAACATGCGTATATATGAATTATACTTGACTTAATTAGCTATTATTAAAAACAAATTGAGAGGAAGAACAAAACAAAAGCAAAGGGTTCCACCAAACAATTAAATAAACATTTTTCTTGCATTCGAACAGATTTTCATTGACAAGAAGTTGCAGCGTGTAAAATGTGAGATAAGATAATGAGATAGGTATAAATAGCTGCACACATACATAGAAATACATATGTTTATATTTTGAGTGTGTTTTGACGTTGCGCTGCATAGTCAGGAAGTGGGCTCAAACTGTAAAAGAAATTAAATCAGAAGTCGTCTACTACACTTGATTGGCTGTGCCGATCCGGTGATCGCTACACTGACTGCAAAAGCTTTTGCACAGTGTGTGAGTGCTATAAAGCTCAATAGTGCGTATGCGCGAGCGCGAGTGTTGAAGCTTTTGCATTTGTCGAAGCAATAGAGAGAGAGAGAGAGACTAGAAATATGTAGGCCTATGCTTAGTGAATTTCGTTTCTTTTTCCCTCTCTTTGTATTTGGCACTAGCTGGCGACGTAGCCATTTTTAGATTTCCTTAGTGCTAGTTGCGGCTGCTGTTGTTGTAGGGCGCTGTTAGTTGTTGTGTTTGCAGTTCAAGCTTTTTTAGTGCTGCTGCTGATGCCATTGTTGTTATTGTTATTGTTATTTTCGTTGGCGTGTATATGTATTTAGTGCGCGTGAATGTCATTTATAAAGCAGCAAAAGCTTTGCGGCTGCAAAACGTTGCGCGTGTGCGTCTGTATGTGTGCTTAAGCGTTTTTATGTGTGTGCGTCTACGCACATTTTTAATTATGTTGTGCGAGCTCAAGGTTTTTTTTTGAAACTTTTTTTGTTGCTGTGCAGGCGTTGGCGATAGAGCGTAGCGGTCGCCGCTTGCCCCCGACCCTTTACGTCCCTCTCCCTCTCTCTAGCCCTCATCCTCACTCGTTCTCTCTCGCTCTATGTTCACTTGCGGCCAATTTTAATTGTAGGCCGCAATAATTTAGATGCGACTCCAACACAATCTACAAATAATCCAATAACAACAACAACAATAATGCGTAACACATAAAATATTTTTTTGCGCTTCCTTTGCACATACACATACATACGCCTAAATATACATGTTATACATGGTACGTATAAAATGTATTTATATAGTTTTTTTCATATAATAGCTTTACATACAAGCTGCGCCCTTCGCCATTTGTGTGAGTGAGAGAGAGATATATATATATACAGAGTTCTAGCTATGCTATAAGCATACATATGCACACACATGCATACATATATGTATGCATGAATGTATGTATGCTTATGTATTATCAGCGCGTTTTGGTGTTGTAATTGCTATAAATTGACAAATTGTTTTTGTTTCTTCTATATATTTATTGAACAATAACAAAAAACTGCTACTGAAGGTTAATTTATATGATTTTAAAGAATATATTTGTTACAGTCTTTGAGGTTAGTTTTTGGATTAGCACAAATTAGCATATTTGAATGATAAAAGCAGTTTTTAAACTATTTATCTGCTCTTATTCTCTCTCTCTCTCTCTAACACACAGCCAGTTTAAAAGTTTTGAGGTTAGTTTTCAGTTCTAAAAGCAAATACATATTGCTTAAGTCATATGCCGTTCATATATCTCTCTATGCCTAAGTTTTCATTAGGTTTTTAAGGTTAATTTTGAAGAGAAATGCATTTTTGTTAGTTAAATAACAATTGTTTTTGCTTTTATTACTCTCACTCTCCTTATCTCGTTCTATCTCTCTCTTCCACGCCCTTTTCTCTGACTCACTGCGTTTGCATGTTTTGAAGGTTTTCTCAAACTAACACCCTGTAAAAATAATATCATCTACTAATTTATGCGCAATTTTATGGCCATGTTTTATGGTCTATAAAAAAAAACAAAAAGAATGTGCGACACGCATCAACTTAGGATTTGCACTGCACAACTATATATATACATACACATACACACACACATATATATATATATATATATATGTATGTATATAAATGTAACTTGTCATAAAAAAATGCGAAATCAACGCTTTTTTTATGTGCTGCTAATTAAGCTTATCAAAAACGCAAGACAAATTCATTATAAAAGCAAAAAATAAGCAAACAAGAAACACAGAAAACAAATATTTTTATTTCATATTATTTAAGTACAGTGAAAACCTGTCAGTGTCGTTCATTTTGAATTTGTTTTTCTCCATTGTTGTTTGGTCTGTAGGCCTAAAGCACACATATATAGATACAGGCAAATGCTTTCCGTATATAGTGTGTAGGTGTGTATGTGTGTAGTGTGCATGTGATATGTACACACTGTTTGTCAGATATGGCGGAGCCTATGTGCAATGCTTTGGCAAACTATTCGTTCGCAGTTATTCCCCAGCTGCTAATTGTCAGTTGCCTTTTGCTCCACTTCGCAATCGCATACACACTCGCACTCACACTCACAGTTACACTCATTCTCTCGCTCGCACACGCTCGCATGTATTGGCAAATGTGCTGGCAAAAACTTTTGCATGCACTCAATACATAGAGTAGAGTTGCGTTGTGTAGAGTAAGCAAAGGCCCTCTATATGTGGGCGTGTGTGTGTCTGTGGGCTGTCTATGTATGTGTGTGTGTGAGCAAAATAGAAAACGCATTTCATGGGCGTTGTTAGATAGTTGCGTTGCGGGGCTCGCATGGATGAGGCTCAAGCATTGGACGGCTCTGTGCTGTTTGCCATTGGGCAAGAGCGGAGAGCGGTAAAGTTTACAAATGTGCAGTTACACATACGCATATGCTCTCTCACATTTTGTCTTATGTAGAGCGTCGATTATTAATTATTCAGCATTTGTTTACGCTAAGCAAATTTATGAGCCACTTGAAGGAATTGCGGCGTAAAAAAAAACTTCAACTCTAAACAACAAGCTCTCATTACAATGGCTTTGCGTATTTTTGGAAAGTGCATACGCAGCGGCCAATTGCAGTGAGGAGGCTAGAGCGAGCGAAAGAGAGAGAGAGACAGATTGATTGCCTGTCACTCTAGTGCTATGTCAACAGCTAAACAACTGTAATAACAACTGTGCTTCGGTTAAAGCTATTGACGGGTTTCTTGTTGTTGTTATGTTGAATCGTTTTTCTTGGTAGGCGACACATTAAAATTCAAGCAACTGCAGTGGCAGGTCATAAAATGCCACAATTATTAAAGTAGCCGCAGCAGCAACACGAGACGCAGAAGAAGAAGAAGCAGCACACGAAGCAGCTCTAATGAGTGCACGCAACGCAAGGGGAAGGGGGAAGAACAACGTACACAACTGCATAGGCGCAGCAACTGCGGCGCACTTTGCGCAACTGCAAACGACGACAGCAGCAGCAGCAGCATTGCATTGCGTCAGCTCTGAAAGCCGCGCAGTCTGCGACGCACATAGCGAGGGAGCGAGCGAGATAGATAGCAGCAGACAGGGTGGTTGGGGTAAGGAGCTTTGTGTATTCTAGGAAGCCGAACGATTGCGCAATGCGAGTGAGCGAGTCAGCACTACCGAAAGGTTGAGAGGCCAGGCAACTAAAACGCACTTCCGACAAGTGAAAATGCAACAAAACACAATAGCAAATGGTAGAGTAAAGAAAGAAAACAGTAAAAACGAAGCACACGTAAAACAAAGGTTCAAAATAACCAAATTGTTGTTGCATTTAATTAAATGCGGAAGGCCCACTACAGCTACAGCAACAGCAACTACATTTAAGCGCACGCAGCAAGCAACAATAGACCGAGCGGCTGAGCCAGAGAGAGAGAGAGAGAGAGGGAGGAGAACAGCAGTACACACAGCGCACAAAAATTTGGGACGCGCTGCGCTTAAAGTAGGTCAAAGTGGCAGCGACGCTGGCAGTGGCGTCAATGCCGCGAGGGGGTTGCGTGTTAGCAGCGACGACAGCGGTGACTGCGACGCAGCAGCAGCAGTATAAGAAAAGTTTAATTTATGCAAAGAAGCAAAAAAATGTTATGCGTTGTGTTTGTTAGCATGTGTGTGTGTGCGTCTTGTATTGGTGTGCATGTGTATGTGTGTAACTTTTGCTTTTCTTCAGTTGTCGCCTAATTGTTATTAATATGCAACGCTGACGCTCATAAATCATACACAAAAAGTGCGTAGAAAATAAAAAGCAAAATTGTCAAACTCTTTTTTCTCTCTCACATTTCTTTGCATACATTATAATTGTGCGTAATTATAATTATAATTACATGCGTTGTGCGTCTGCGTCTGCAAAATGTTTGCAAATGTTTGCAACATAAAAAGATACAAACAAAAAACTAAAAAACTTTCGAAAAAATGTTTACTTGCTTTTAACTAAGTGTGACAATATTTTTTTCTTGCAGAGGGGGGGGGTGTTGTCAAGGGGAGTGGCCAGTGTTGGTTTAGTGCTGTGTAAGTGAAAATGCGCTGCGCAATTAACATAAATATTGAATGACATTGTGTGGAGGTTAGGCTGAAGACTGAAAGCGTTCCGAGCGTCATGTGGAGAGTTAAACTGTAGACTCTTATGGCAAATGTATTCTTTTGAACAAGCTTACTGTAGGAAGTGGCTGTAGAGTGAAGTGGAGAGTTAAGGTGTAGAGTAATTGAGTGAAGAGAAAGAGTGTAGAGTAGTTGATTCTTATTGGGAATGCAGTTATAGAGAACGATAAAGAATATGGGTTTGCTTGAGTTAAGGCAGTCGAATTGGAGAAGTGGAGAGTTGGAGTAAAGGCTAACTAGTCGAGTGAAATTGCTTAGAAGAGATTAGAGTGTAGAGTTGTAGCAAATGTATTTCAATTACAAGAGTTTTTCAATGAAATTCTGTTAAGTTGGAATAAGACAGAAGTAAGTGTTGGAAAGTTGACTATGAACACTGCCAGTGTTGAACAGCGCATTCTGTGTGCATATAAAGCTACATATACAATATTATAATTGTTATGAACTGACTTAAGATTAACAATTTTCTTATAATATTTTTTATTTTAAAAACTCACCTTTTAATCCAATTGCAAATGTTGCGTGTTAATCCAAAATGAAAGTCGCCTCAGTTTTCAATCGTAAAAAATGTTTACAAATTTTTCATTAATTTTCAATCAATTACAATTTGCTTGCAATCAATTCTATTTCTTCCACTCCACTGCACTTAGATCAAAAAGTTATTTAAATTTTTGTTTTTTACTTTTTTATACAGTTCAGTTACTATCAAAAATGTTTACCAAATATTTATATTTTTTCCATATATATATATATTTTTACATAAATATGTTTTAAGCATAGATTTTGTGTTTGTTTTTTTTTCAGTTTTTTTTTTCTAAATTTTTTGTTTTGTTTTATCGAAACGAAATTTTTATGCAAACTAACACACGCGATTTTTTTTATTATTTTATTTTTTATTTCTTTTGCTGCTGCTTGTTGTTGTTGTTGTAGTTGTTGTAGTTGTTGCTGCTGTTGCTGTTGTTTGTTGTTGTTGCTGTGTTTAGTATTGCGTTTTGTCCGAACCAATAATTTTGAAGAGGTTTTCCAATTTAGTTGTTGGCTTTAAATTTGTTAGCGGTTTTTGCTTGATTTCGAAATTTAGCTGATTTTTGCTTTTGTTGTTGTTTTTCGGGTTTACTTAAAGTTACATTTAATTGATTTGTTGTTGTTGTTGTGTTTTCTTTTGCTTCCTTTTTATTTAGATTTTAGCCAAATTTAGTTAGATTTTTTCCTTTGCACGCAGCTAGCCAAAAAAGTTTTTTTTTTTAAATTTTTTTAGCCCAAATTTATTTTTTGCCAATTTTGCATTTGCTTAAAGTTTTTTTTAAAATTTTTTTCAGTTCATTTTTGAAATATTTTTTCCATTGATTTTTAGTATTTTTTGCAATATTTTTTTAGTTAGTTAAATGTTCGAAAATTGCATTTTGTTGCATGCGGCAATTTTGCAGTCGCCTTTTTTGGGTTTTGTGAACGTGTTTGCTGTGCGGAGACATTTTCACAGTGACATTGGAGACCTGCAACAAGAGTGGAGAGTTGAATAAATATATATTAACTATACTTGAAACTTAAAAAAATGTCATACTATTATTTTATTCATATTTTTATTTAATTTATAAGTCCTATAGGAATATCTTTTACTAATAAATTTTTGAGCTTGCTTTAACTACCTAAAACTCAGGATCTCTTCTAGGTATTGCCATTAACTGCTCAAATCTCAGGATCTTTTTTTCATATGACTATAAAATTTAGTATGTGACTTCTTCTACATACCTTCTAACATAAAAGAGTTATATATATTAGTTAGTACTTCAAGAATTCTTGGAATTCTGGATAAAAGCGATCAAATTACTATGAAACTATATGAGATATATACCATAACAGTTTGCTAGAAAGATAAGAAGCATTTCAATTTTACTATATTTCAATCCCAATCTGATCTTCTGTAATATTTTTACTATAAATCTATGCGAAACTCAATATTCTTATAATGCCATACTTCCCAGCTCTTTCTATAGTCATATGAACAAAATGATATATATATTATACATTTCACATTGCCCTTTTTCCAAATTTTGATTAGCTTTGCTTTAGATTTTTCAAAATGTCAAAAAAATATAATTCTTATCTGTTTCCATTAATTCTACAACCCGAAGCCCGCAGATTGCAACGCGTTTCGTGGCGCTGCTTTTCGTCTTTAATCTAGCTTTAAGCTGAGGCTGCTCGGTAGCTGTGAAATATTTCACCAAGTGCCTTCAGGAAATTGTCAACTCTTATCGCTTCAAGTGCCAAATATGAATGGGAATGCTAAACAGATGCAATAGTTCAATACTATGGAATACGATTCAGTTCACATTTGAACTGGTTCACATACCAAACTTTGTTTACTATACCTAAGCATATTTTGAATACTTTTAAGATTTACGAATTTTTAACTATTTATATTTCTTACTTTACAATTTTATTATAATTTCGTATATTTATCTAATAATATCATATATTATGAGTTTTGACTTTGAGTTAGTTTTTAATTGGTTTATTTATATGATGTAACTACTATATTTAATTTTTAAAAATTGTATTTAATATTTAAAAAGCATAACTAACAGCACAATATTGATAAAACTTAATTAAGATATTTATATTAATATTATAATATTTAATATAATATAAATATAAATTATTTCAATAAATGAAGTCAGAATTTTTGAAAATTTTTTTTGGTAAATTTCTTTATGAAAAGAAGAATAAACATTTTTTTTTAAATATTTAAGAAATAATATATACATATAAAAACAAAAAATTCTAATTGCAAAGTTTTGGAATTTTATTTGCATTCAAAATTTTTGCTAAAGTATTTAAAATTTATTTTATTTTATATAGAAAAAAATAGCATATATTTTTTATGTTATGCATTATAATTTTGTTATATATATTTTTGTTGTTTATTTTTATATTATTTTTTTTTTACTCTCTCTCATATCAAACAAGTGTCTGAGCTAAGTTTTGCATTTATATAATATATGTCTTTTATATATAGTGCTGTTATAATCCCTGCGATGTGGCTTATGCACTTTTCATACACACACACACACACACACACGCACACGTGTCTTTGGAAGGGTTTCAAATTCAGTTCACTTTTTGTTTCTTTCTCTTTTGCTTGTTTCTTTTTGCATAGGTTTGCCTGTGGGGCGGGCAGGGTGGTTTATTGTTTGTTATTTCTGTTGTTGTTGTAGTAATTATGATTGCTGTTGTTGTCGCTTGATTAAAAATGCACAAGTTTTTTGCTTTCCGCTTTTCCCATTTCCAGTTTCCAGTTGCAATGTTGCCCAGCAACCCCATTCGCTATGCAAAAGATCGCAACACACACAGCCACAGACACACACACACACACACTCGCACACACACACATAGAGTTACGCACAGTTGTAATTGGAATACGCATTTATTGCATTTATAGGGTTTTTCTGTCGGAACGAGTTGAGAGTTAAGAAACTTGTAGAGCTGCGCACGCTGAGTCCTTTTTTTTTGGGAAAGTATCTTAAAGATACATAAAGTGCACTTGAAGAAAAGACAGACACATATATAGAGAAAGAACTATTTAAGGCGCGTAAAACTTGGGAGTTTCTTATAATAAATTTTAATTTGATTTCATTTTATTACTATTTTATTTAATTATGTTCTAATTTTTTACTATTAATATTTTGGTTATATTTTTAACTTAAATTATTTATTAGTTGTTTTGCAATACAGTTAAATATATATATATATTTTCTGCACAAAATTATGTTTATATATTATTGACTCATATTTTATGTTGTAATATATTTTTCATAGTTTTTTTTTTTTAATATTTTAATAACATATATTAAATATTATTCAATTTATTTTTATTTTAATTTTCATTGCTTAATTTGGTTTATTTTCATATCTTTCACATATTTTCTTCTTCATTTAAAATGCATTTTTTTCAGTTTTTTTTATTGCGAAATCTTTTAGCTGTTTGCTTAATTTATCTACAATTTTGTTGTTTTTTTTTTGTATTTGTTTAATAACAATAAACAATGGATTTACCTTCAATCACTTGTCAAATACACACACACACGCTCGCACATACACGCACACACATTCATGTAGGCACACACTTTGTGCATACACTGTAATAATTTTTGTTTTTATTTTTTATTTCGCCTCTTTTCTTCGTGTGTATTTTGTTTGCCGGCCTTGGACGTTGTTTAGTTTGGTTTTTTTAAATATGAACTAAACTTAAATAATAAATTAAAAAACAGTTTAAGTTGAGGAAACTTTTGTTGTTTAGCAGAAAATATTTTGTGCACAATTTTCGAAACAATTTTCATTTGTTTTTCTGCCGCATTTCCGTTTTGCTTGGTTCGTAATAAATAATTTTTAATTTTTTTTTATTTTTATAAATTTTGCTTTGTAATTTTGAAATGTAATTTAGTTTTGGTTTTTGTGTATTTATTTTTCTTCTTTTTTTTGCAGTCAGCTTCTGTTTTGCTGTTGCCGTTAGACGAGACGAGAAATGCACACAACAAACGCTGCGACTGCGAGCTGCGCACCACCGAAACCTAGCGCCGAATAGACGAGCATGGATTCAAAATTTCGTTTATGGCCTATCGCAGAGGCAGAGGCGACGACGTCGCACACACACAAGCATAAAGCAAATGCACGCACACACAAGCAGTGGCAGAGCCACCACCAACAGCAGCAGCAGCAGCAGTAGTAGCAGCAGCAGCAGCAGCAGTAACAGCGCAGCAGCGCAACAGCTCCAAGAGCGTAAGTTAAAGGCAAGCGAACGCAACAAAGCGCAGCGAAACATACACACGCGGGCAGCATAAGCGAAAACCAGTTTTTATTTTTTTTGGGGCCCGGCGTCACAACTGCGAGAGTGCGCCCATTTTGCATTGAGTGTTTTGGCTTTGCGCGTTGCAAATGCAGAATTTGCATGAGTGTGCGTGCGCTCTCTCATTTAAGTTATTTGCTTGCGCTCTCTCAGGCGCTCTCAAATAAGCACACCGACACACACACATGCACAGGCACTTGCGCAGCGGCTGTGCAATGTTTTTTGCGCGTTTAATCCAATTGGATTGCACGACGTGCAATGTTCAAATTGGATTTTGCTTTTGCTGAAGAACGGTAGAGTTTATTCGCAGTTTATTTAAGTTAAATTCAGTTTAAAGTAAAGCTTTTTAACTGTAGTTGAGTTGCTCTTAGTGTGTTCCTCGTAAGGCGGTTTATGATGTCATTGCTGCAACTTTGTTTTTTTTTCCTTCTGCTTTTTCCTTTTTTGTGTATGCAATGCCGCCCCTTCTCGCAGGATCTCTCTCTGCTGTGCTTGGGGGTGAGTTTCTCTGCTCTCTCGCTCTCTCCCTCTCCCTTGCTACGTGTGTGCAGGCAAATTGCATAAGTCGCATGAGCTAATCGCGAGTCCTTTCGCAACTCCTTCGAGTGGAAAATGCTTCGAAAAATAGAAACTTGCTTTTTGGCACAGCAGGCGGGCAGTATGAAGGGTTGGGGGGTTAACTGAACTCTGATTGCATCAGCTGGCCAGGTGCAAGGATACAAAGTCCCTAAGCCCATCGCATTCAAGTTCAAAGGCAAAGGAAACAAACTTGATTTGCGGCAAACACAATAGAACTCAAATTTCGTTTTGCTTAAACTAAGCTAAGAGTTGCTGACAAAAGGAAACACGAAAAAAACAAAGGCAAAATGTGATTTTATCTATTTGCATTTCCCACAAGTGTCCTGTAACAAAGGAAACTTTAATCAACTTTTAATTGTTTTTCATTTCAACAATCAAGAAAGCCTCGAAATTAGCTGCGATTCTTTTATTTATTAAATGTTGTGGCCCGAAAAGCGCTCAGAGAGCAAAACGTTTTGAGCGCAAGCAAAAAAAACTCGTTTCTCCTCCTTCCAAAAGAAACTAGATGAAGCAATTTATAGCAAGAGAGTGCGAGAGCTTTTTTTTGCGGCAACTAACTTCCCCAGTTAGGAGCGCGCATGTCGCTCTGAGAGCGTAAAGCGCGCGCAAAAAAAAGAAGAAAAAAAACCAAATGTGAGTAGCAAAAGCAAAATGTAAAACACAACTGCAAGAATGAGAATTAGAATTTGAGTTGAGAGCGGCGTCGCAGCGCACCAAGTTTACTCAATTCAAAAACAACACGTGTAGAAGCGGCAGCGCAGCCAAGCGCAGCGTATGAGAGGCCCCCGCTCGTACGCTCGCACGCTCTCTATCTCACTCTCTGGCTGTGCGTGCGTGCGTATGTGTATGTGTGCGTGCTTGTGCTTATGTGGCTGCTGTCGCTGTCCATACGGCCAACGAGAAATCCAATAAGAAAAAGCTTTGTGCGTTTGCTGCGCACACACCAATGCAGGCCATTATATGCGTGTATGCATGCCTGTGCGTGTGCGTGTGCGTGTATTGCGCATTTTGGCATGGCCGCCGACTGCGAAGCCGCTGTCGTTTGCTTTACCGTTTGCAGTGCTGCACGCACTTTACGGCTGCCCTCACACATTTTTGCTTAGCTACAGCACTTTTTGTTGCTGCTATTCTGCTGCTGCTGTTTCTACTTCTTCTTCTTGCTGCTGTGTTGGCTATGTACAGTTTTTGGGGCGGTTTATTCATACATACATATGTATGCTCCATATTTTGGCGCCAGCCACACACACACACACAAACATAGAAACACACGCACACCCACTCGCTCGCACTGCCCATTAACGGAACGCACTTTTGCAGCTTGCGTTTGTGCCTGTGTGTGCGCGCGTGTCTATGTGTGTGTGTGTGTGCGTTTGCTTTTTTGTGAAATTTTAGCATTTATTTGTTATGTACTCGCACTTCGACTGCTGCTGCGCCGCTGTCGCTGCGCTGCGCTGCTGCGTAGGCCCGTTATATACACTATTTGGCAATTATGTAGCGCTATGTGTGCTTGTGTTTGTGTGACCCTGCCGTTGCCGCCGCCGCCGCCGCCTAAGCAACTTTTTTGGTTATGTGTGTATACTGCATTTTTTCGCTTGTCTCTTTTTTGGTCGCCCGCCCCCACCTCCTTACGCAAAGCTTTTCAATTGCACAAAAACAAATGCTTCGCTTTCAGCTTGTTCGTGTGTGTGTGTGTGTGTGTTTATATACACACACACACACAGGCGCACGCATTTATTTATTTTTTATGAAGCGCTTCGACGAATTTCTGTTGCGCTTTCAGATAAGATGATATCATTTGTTTTTGTAGCATTTGGCGCACATTAAATTTGTATGTTGTACAGACACACATACATACACGCATACATATATATGTAGATATGTAGTTATGTATGTATGTATTTCTATGTATTGTCGCTTGCACTGAGTGCGCTTTATGCTCATTTTTATTGTTTTCTCTCTCTGTCAAATATGTTTTTGTTGTTGTTTTACTGTCAATTGGTTTGAACCAGTTAAGCCAACAGACAACAAACACACTTGACAATGAAATTGTTTCATATGTTGGGCTAGGAATTACATATGCATACAGAGATATGTATGTGTGTAGGTCTGCCTATTGTATGTAAAATTGTGTCTAGGACAGCAATTGTGCTAATTAGATGAAATAATAGCAGTTGAGAGGTTTGTAGAACAAGTCAAAGAGAGAATGAGAGAGAGAGAGAGAGAGATATAGGTAGAACTGACTGAGAGACAGCCAGAGGTGGAGCGTGAATGAGAGTGGGTGTGGGCACAGCCCTTGGGCTTAGACTATATATGCTTGCATTATGTACAGTTAAAGCTTAAGACAAGACCTATATCAAACAGCAATAATTAATTTAAGAATATGGCTGATGTGATAAGAGTGATAAGAGGCTGAAGCATAGATCATGCACTGTAAGGGCATAGCAGATGCATACCTAAGCAGATATACATACATATGTATGTACTTACATATATTCATAGAGTCAGGCAATGCTAAGAAAATGCTTATAGATACAAATTGAGAAAAAATAGAGTTTTATATCTTATTTCTTAAAAGTTTTCCATGATATATGTAAACTGCATGTTTTGGGAGTATATTGATCAGTTGCTGACTTTCTAAGCAAAATCGATAAGTCTGATTTTTAACAATTTAAATTGTTTTTTTTTTAGCTATTTTTATGTATATTTCATAGAGATATAGTATTAAATTAATAAATAATATCATATATATAATAGGCTTACAATATATAAATAGAGAAAACTAAAAGTATAGCTATACATATTTTTTTTGTTTTCATTTTTGTTTTTATTTGCAATCTAACTTATACTAGACAATAAACAAATTTGTTAACAATAATATTACATAACTGGAAGCTGTACACATATGCTATAAAAATGTTTTGAAAGATAGTTGTATAGATATATAAATGCTTAGTCATTTAAAAATCTTGTGTCTGTTGCTAAATTATATTATTTCCACTTAATTTAAAATTCAAGAATTTCAAATTTTATAATATTCTATATAGACTCATTACTTGCAGCCCAACTCTTGCGCTAGCTGCCCCCTCCTCACTTTATTGCTTACTTAACTCTTTCCCTCTATGAAGCACCCACTCTTCAGTCTCTCTCTAGCTCATTCCCTCTCGCTCCCACACGTGCCATAAGCCTGCGACAGCTAAAAAAATTGTCAAATCAACAAGTTGCCTTTTGAGAGTCGCTGCCAACTCGCTTTAAGCATTGTTTAGCATATCGCCCGCTTCTGCAATTCCTAGAAAAAGGAAAAAAACCGCAAGAATCAAAAAACCAAAAAAAAAATTGTTTTGACTGACATCAAAGCGAAAGCAAGCACAAAAAAAATAAGTTAAAAATAAGGACGACAATTTAAAGAAAACCGCCAAAAAGCCCGCTGTGAAGTTGAGAGAGGGAGAGAGGGGATGGAGGTGGTGTTGTGAGCGGGTGGCTTGGGCTGGCTTGACATATTACAAGCTGTGACAAAGACAAAAAAAAACAAGCTATGAAAAACAAAGGCAAAGACTAAAAGGAAAATGCGGCCATAATTTCAAAACAATGACGCAGTCGAAATAATCCTTCTTTTGCCCTTAAAGATATAACTGTAAAGCGAAATGAGGACACGGCGCAAGAAGCTTAGAGCCGAGAGTCGAGCGTAAAAAAAGGGGTTCAAGGACATTTTACACATAATTTTTACTACCTTCGAAAAGGCGGCGGGCGGCAGTCGACAATGCTAATATAATAATTTTTACGCCAGGACTTCAGAGAACGTCCTTGCGCTGATTTCCTTGAGCAGAGCACAGAAGCAGCAGCAGAAGACGAACAGCAAAAAAGGCTGTTGCTTGAAGAGTTTAACGCTCTATTACGCACAATCAGGACGCGGGCGCTTAGTCAAATAAAATGAAATGAAAAAAGTAGCGGGAATAAGCAAATGCTAGCAGGACGACGACATTGATTGCCTTTTTACCTTGGCCAGAAGCCCATAAGTCCTGCCTTGAATGTTGCCAGCCTTTGTTTACCTTTTCTTGCTTCCTTTTTTCATTTCATACGCGCCAGCAAATCGATTATTGGGCTTTGGGTGAATGAACTTCGAAGAAGTTAACTGTGAATTGTCAAAGATTTTGGGCATTTGCCTAAGCCGTAGCATATATAGATGGCGTATCAATCAATTTGATTGAACAGTCGCAGTTACAGACATGAACAAACATGATTTTATAGGCATTTGATGTACTTTTTAAAGAAATATCAAACATTTGATGTATTAACAGAAGTATCTGTAAAAATAAAGCATGCTTCAATCATTTTGATTGACCAGCTGCAGTTTGAAATATAAGTAAATTTTCTTTTATCTAAATTTATTAATATTATAAAGAAATTTTCCAAATTATATGTATTAGCTTTAAATATTAAGCATACTTCAATCATTTTGATTGATCAGTTGAAGCTACAGCATAAATTTAAATTATTTTATTTATTAAAAACAGTTATACCAAAGATTTCATTGGTTTGTATTCTTATATATCAATTTGTAGCAAATCTAAATCATGTATCAATCATATTAATTGATATCAATCAACATATGGGATATAAGAAGGCTCCATATTTCTTTTATATATTTTTATGAATTATTTAAGATTTTATTCATTTAAATATACATCAATCAATTTCACATTTAATTCGGACTAACTGTTTCCATGCATATGCAAAACATATCAATCATGATTGATTGCATTCGAAGCACAATAGAGCCTCGATTTTATTTAGGCTTTTTTGTTACGTCGCAGTTCAAAGGCCAATTTGTGAACTAGAGCAAAGCGCTGCTATACTAGCGAGGAACGAGGGGAAGGCGCTGGTGGCATGGAGGCGTGGCAGGGGAAGCTAGGAAAAATTGGGTCACGCACGCATGTGTTGACTGCCGGCTGTCATTCGTTGCAGTTGCTGCGCAGTAGACACAGCTACAAGATACGAGATACGAGATATCAACAACAACAACATCAACATCAGCAACAACAACAAATCGAGACACATTTTGTGGCAGACAATGCGACGCATCGTGTTGTAAGAGCTGGGGACAGCCAGTTCAATGGGAAGGTAGAGCTAGAGCGATAATCGTTACGCATGCAAATTACAAGCTAACAGACATAAAGGTACAGTAAAGCCTCGCTCGAGTGGGCCAACAAGAATACAGCCGACAGAAGTATAAGTATAAGTATAAGTATAAGTATAAGTATAAGTATAAGTATAAGTATAAGTATAAGTATAAGTATAAGTATAAGTATAAGTATAAGTATAAGTATAAGTATAAGTATAAGTATAAGTATAAGTATAAGTATAAGTATAAGTATAAGTATAAGTATAAGTATAAGTATAAGTATAAGTATAAGTATAAGTATAAGTATAAGTATAAGTATAAGTATAAGTATAAGTATAAGTATAAGTATAAGTATAAGTATAAGTATAAGTATAAGTATAAGTATAAGTATAAGTATAAGTATAAGTATAAGTATAAGTATAAGTATAAGTATAAGTATAAGTATAAGTATAAGTATAAGTATAAGTATAAGTATAAGTATAAGTATAAGTATAAGTATAAGTATAAGTATAAGTATAAGTATAAGTATAAGTATAAGTATAAGTATAAGTATAAGTATAAGTATAAGTATAAGTATAAGTATAAGTATAAGTATAAGTATAAGTATAAGTATAAGTATAAGTATAAGTATAAGTATAAGTATAAGTATAAGTATAAGTATAAGTATAAGTATAAGTATAAGTATAAGTATAAGTATAAGTATAAGTATAAGTATAAGTATAAGTATAAGTATAAGTATAAGTATAAGTATAAGTATAAGTATAAGTATAAGTATAAGTATAAGTATAAGTATAAGTATAAGTATAAGTATAAGTATAAGTATAAGTATAAGTATACGTATAAGTATAAGTATAAGTATTAGTATTAGTATTAGTACAAGTATAAGTATATTATATTATATTATATTATATTAATTGTTTTATATTTACTAATAATTTTTTAATTTTTTTTTAAATATAATAAATAATAATTTGTTTTTGTTTACATACATATATTTATGTATTTATCTATATTCTCTCTTATTGAGTTTCCACTGTACCTTTTCAGTTGACAATTGACGTGTCGCAACAGCTACTCCAAAAAAAACGCACCAAAAATTGTTGCGGTGGGTGGCGTTGCGCTGCGCTTCACATCTAATTGACGCACGTTGATCTCTTGCCACACGCTTGGCCACTCTCTCCATCTCCCTCGTCCTCACTCTCTCTCTATCTCGCATTCGCTCTCTCTCTTTCTCTTAGGTCTACATGCCATGCAATTCTAGTCTAAAAAATTTGTTGTACATTTTTTTGTACACAAAAATAGGTCAATGCATATAATTTAGAGTGAGACTCTCTCTCACTCTACCTTTCCTCTCTCTCGCTCTGTTTGTGTTGTATGTTGCAATGTTGCTGCTGCGCTTGCTTCTGCCGACGCCGCAATTTCAGTAAATTGTTTTTTTTCTTTGATCTTCGCTCTTTTTATGCCTCAGTTGGAGAGTTGCGCCCGCTCCAGCCGCCCGCCCACCGCCACTGCGCTGCCTGCTGTGGCAACACTCAGAATGCAATCCATCAATCGCAGTTGGCGTCGCTGCCGCTGCCTCTGCCTCTGTCGCAGTCTGTGTGCAACCACCGGGCAATTATGTAATCTATGGAACCCGCTGGGCTGGGCGCAAAAGAAGAAGCAGCTGAGATGGTCATAGAATCTCAGTAAATTGGGGGTGGGTGGCTGTGAGAGAAGTGGAAGGAGCAGCAGAGTCAGGCGCAAGGGGAGCGGGAGAAGGCGTTAGAGTTGGAGTTGGATTTGGAGTTGGGGTAGCGCCACAAGGCAACATCTGGTCATAACTTTAACAGCTCAAGAATTCCTTTTGGGATTTTTAAAAAAGTTCGAATCATAAAAATAAATTAAAATGTTTTATAAAAAGAAAGATATAGCATTGACCTTGTGAGAGAGGAAGAGAGGGGAGAAAAAATATATAAGTAAGATTTCGTTTACTCAAAAATATTTTTAAAAAATTCTAAATATATAATATTAAAATATATTACTCAAAAATATTTTTTAAAAATTCTAAATATATAATATTAAAATATATTAGATTACATTAAAGCTTCTATAAGACGTAAGAAACAAATCTTTATTTTACAACAATTGACATTATTTTGCTCATAGAACCAAATATATAAAGAGTAAATAACAAATATAATATTTATATAAATTATTTTAGTAATTAATTAATTAATTAAAAAATCCTAAAAATGTTGAATATAAAACTGAATTTTCTACTCTAAATATGTAAAACTTGCCTAAGTATAAGCTTAATCTAACCAATCACTATCCAAATTATCGATAACCCATTGCACTTATCGATAATTTGCAGAAAAACTATTTATTGCTTCATCCCACAGCTCTGAACAAAGAAATATGACATAAGGCCATTTCCCTTACTAAACACACATCATTTAATCCCCACAAGCCAAATATATATGAGACAGCAATACTCTCTCTCTCTCTCTCTTGCAGTCACTCTCCTTGCTTGTTCATGCTCATAAGGAGCATAATCACATCATAACATTAAGTACTTTATTCCATTAGAAGACCTTCAAAAAGGTTAAGCATAAATTAAATTACGCAGAAACCAGCATAAAACTAACCACCAAATATTTCCACAAATGTCCAATGTCTTCTTCTTCTCATTCTCCTTCTAATGCTTCTTCTTCTTCATCGTCTACAGTTTTGTTATGTTTTATTTATATTTATTTTATGCAAAAAGCGAACTGGGCAAAAAAAAAAGAAAAGAAAACAGAAAATGGAAAATGTTGAAAAACTTGCACAAATTTTTTATGTGCTAAGCAACCCCAAAACAAAAGTCGATGCGATGTTGCTTTAAGACTTCTTTCAATGTTTTTTCTATACCCTGTAAATGCTAGTTCTTTAAAGAGGCTAGTATGCGCTTGTGAGAGAATAAGAGGCAAAACGGCTTAAAATTCTTATCAAATTTCTTTCATTTCTTTTCATTTCATTTTATTTATAAAACACTTTCCTATAGGGTATTTGCAAGTTAAGCTTAGTTATGTATTCTAAATTTTTTATAGCGTTGTTATGCATAAACTGGAGCAAAAATTGTGCAGCCGGAAGCATTCAATTGAGCGTAAGCAAAGGCAACAACAACAATAAAACAGAAACAGAAACAGAAGGCAATTGTGAATATTTTAAAGAAAGTGTTACAGAAGGAGGGTTCAGCTCAGACTCCCTGTGTAATTAAAAACCATTTGTTGTTGCCACAGCGAACCTTTTGCTCAAAAAAGTTTCACAGCAAAAGCAAATCGCAGCCAATTTCAAATTCAATTCCAACTTCAATTCCCACGCGTGCCGCTGCCTCAAAACTAATTGCAAATTAATGACTTTGTTTAAGTTGCCGCAATAAGCAACAGTAACAACAAACAAGAAATAACAACAACTAGAACTAGGCAAACGTTTTTGCGCATCTTTTCCTAAGCGACTTTGACCAAGACATAAGCAATAGTTCAGCCTGCAGGGCCCTTGGCTCAAGTTAATCAATCATTTTTGCCATTACATGATGTGCAAAAAGCAACAACAACAATGACAACAAATGCTGCACAAGCAAAAAACACATGTCTATCATGTCTGCCAATTTGCGGCTAATTAGTTTTCTTTGAGCAAACGCCGCAACATCAACAAACAGCACTGATCACTGCAGTGTGAGCGTGACAGCTAGCATATAAATTGCAATAGTCGTGTAGCTTTCATTATAACTGCAACAATTCGCGCGCGTGTGCGCGAGCGAGACAGCTGCATAGAACATTCGCAAACTGGTTCCCCATTGGATGCGCAAAAATGGCGATTGCTGTGGGGATCGCCAGCTGTTGCATTTGTGTGTGCACTTTGAGCGCTGATAACTGTAAAATGGTTCGTGCTTAAGCCAATCAGCAGTTGCGATTATTTATGTGAGCTTAGCAATGCAAACCAAATGGAAATTTAACTAAAATGAAGTAAAAGTAAAGCTGATTTCAATGGAAATGGCAAGAATAAACATAAAAATATTAAATATGCGTAGTAAATTATGGTTTCATGCATTTAGTAGCGTATTTACACTAGTTTTATTCATGGTTTAATCATATTTTTATATATCAACTGATCATCTAACAATGAAAATGACAAACAACAAAATATTACGCTCTATGAAAATACAAAATATGTGTTTAGTGAGCCGCGTCCATGTCGCACTATCAACCAAGCTACAACAATAACAACATCTATGTATTTACACAGAATTTTGTGAATGCAAAAAAAAAAACGAGCCCATTGCGCATTGTTCAGATTTACAGCCCAAATACATACATACTTATATGTAAAAGTATAATTATATATACATGTACATATATATAAATATACTTCTAAAAAGCTCTAATGCCAAACGAGTTTCAACACATGTAGTTACATATTGCTATTGTTGTATGTGCTAAGGCAGGGTATATAGACTCAGCTAAGAAGCTTGTAACACATGGATATAGAGCGAATGCGAAAGAGTTCTAGAAGAGAGACATAGAGAGATAGGTGAGGTACTGCAAGCATAGCTAAATGTAGCTGCTCTGTAATTCAATTACTAGCTAGTTTTTAGGGTAACTAATATGTCGGTTCTTGCATTCTTGAAGAGCTTTTTTTTCTGTAGCTTGTTTTGCGTTAATCTTCCAACAATGTGGAGCTGCGCTGCGTGGACATGAAATTTATGGGATGTCAAAGGGCCATAATCTGTGCGACGACGTTGAAGGCAATGGCGGCGACGATGGCGACGTCGACTAAGTAGACCGACAGAGCGGACGGACAGCTGTAGAACCTAGTCAACTAGAAGAGGGCAGCGGGCAGCGCGTGCAATGTGAGCGACAAAGCTCTGCGCGCTCACGCACTCAGCCCCAAAAACGCACAAGCACACACACACACACGCACACGCGCGCTCACATGCATGAGCATAGGCATAGGCATAGGCCTAGGCCTAGGCACACGCATGTGGCCGATTACCTCATCGCAGCGAATGTCAGCGCCAAAAGGCAGGCGAAGCAAATACAAAAAGCGCAGAGCAAAAGCGAAGCATGGAATGCGTGCGAACAGAGCGAGAGAGAGAGAGAGGGACAGAAGGAGCAGCAGGGGGACTGCGGGCTTCGGCTAACGCACTTTGTATGCTAGAGGCCAAACGCACAGCAAGGCAACGCGTATGCATGTGTGTGTGAGTGTGTATATAAATATATATGTATGCATGTGTGTGTATGTGTTCTAGTGCTGATTAAAAAAGCGTGCGATCTTTTATTAATACTGCTGCTGCTGCTGCTGCTGTTGCTGCTGCTTTTGTTGCTATTGCGGCCGCAGCTTTTGCGTTTGCTGTAACTTTTGCCTGTTGTTAATGCTGCTGCTGCTGCTGCTGTTGTTGACGTCGACGTCGCTGCCCGTAGCCTGCGCTCAAGAACTGGTCCAGCAACATTTTAATTAATGATCTCTGACAATGCTTTTGCTGCTTCTACAATTTATGCCCTGTAGTTTAGTGAGTAAATTTGGCTATAAGATATTTTAGCCTGGGCATGTAACATGTAGGTCTGTATATAAGATAAGAAGAGTGAGCTATAAAGTTAAGACAGCTAAACACTAATAACATAATTTATAAATATAATTATAAAATATAAAAAAAAATAGTAAAATATAAATATAAAATATACATATAACAATACAACAATGTCACATGTCTAATAAAACTGATTCTTAGTTTGATAAAACTTATAAAGAAACTAAAATGTGTTAAAATTATACAAAAATATACAAAATGGTAAATATTACTACAAAAAAAAAGAGATCGAGTTATACATATAGTAAACATCTCAAAAAAATATTCATGAAATGTATTTCTCTACTCAAACTTTAAATTAATCTTTTATATATATTGTAAGCTGTCTCTTTCGGCCTCTCTCTTTCTCTATTTCGCACTTTTCCTCCCTCTTTCTCTTCCCTTTGCTTCGTCTTTCTCCTTATTTTGCTCTCTATCTCTGTTTCTCTATATCTTTCTCTGCCCTTTGCTCCGTCTCTTTTCTTATTTTGCTCTCTCTCTTTCTGCACATTATGTTTTTGTATATTTTTAACAGGCTTTTAAAATTGACGTAATCCTAGTAAATCGTTTTAAAATACTTATGGTATTTTATTACGGTATTTTATTTGTATTAATTGTAATTTTTTTTATCAAATAAAGTTTTACTTATTTTATAATATTTACCAATATATGGTTAGGCACATTCCACTTATATTTAAATAATATTTACATAACTCAAAACATAAGTACAGGGTATTTGATTGGTATAGCATACCCAAATGTGTTGGCTCATTGTCTAACCTTTAACTTTTGATACTTCTTCTACAGGGTATTTGATTAGTCTAGCATACTCGCTGCATTGGTCAATGCTCTGCTCTTCAGCCTCTGCTGCTTCTTCTTCATCATCTTCTTCTTCGCACTTTGCTCAGCTCTTGCCCAACTGCGCCAACAGCTTCTATCGAATTTAGCTGAATGTAAAATCTTGTATGGTAGGTCATTTGCTCTCCATGCCTCTGCCTCCCTCGCCCACTCTCTCTATCTCTCTCTCTCTCTCTGTTTCGCTCTTCTTCTGCGGCCCGTTCTGTAGCTTGTAACAGCCGGAAATGTGCCTTGTTCTTGTTTTCTATCTTTTTACAGGCCAAACAAAAAGATTGAGCCACAAAGATTATTATAAAAAAACACACACGAAATTTTCGCCTTATACAAAATTTTCGACTCTGGGCAATTAATCAAAATGCGAATCAGGGCAAATCAAGGTGGGTGTGGTGTGTGTGCTGCACCTGCAGGACCTCTTTCAACATGCCTGCACGCAATCCAAAACGAAAGTGAAAATGGAACTGGAAAAGGAATCAAAAATTAACTGGAACGGGGCATACCACACACATAATTATTGTAATTTACATTTTCAGCAAGTTGTGTAAAAAAAAACGCACAAACTGAAACGTTAATAAATCAAAGTTGATGGGCATAAAACAGGCGAATTGGGCATACTCTCTGTAGCCATAACAGCACTTCCTAAATGTATATATAAACTGTAATTTCAATTGCGTTTTATAGTTTTATTGAGCAGCAAATATTAACTAAGAATTTCATAGATTTTATATATGTGTCCTATGGCATTACAGACAATATTTTGGACTATCTCTTAAACTAATTCCTAATCGTATATAAAAAGATATTGTAGTTATAGAATATATTTATTATCATTTATTATATTTATTATTTATTATATTTATTATTTATTATATTTATTATTTATTATATTTATTATTTATTATATTATATATATTTATTATTTAATATAATTATTATTTATTATCAGCTTAAATAAATTTATTTGAATTTAATTTTATGAGTTTATATTCATTCGAAATTAAAAACAAAATATTTAAAAGAAAAATAATTCGAAATTAAATAATTTTCTGATTGAATTTTAATGCTTTATCATCTTGCCTAATTTATCAGTCTAAAATATAACCAAATATTTCATTTTTATATTTTATTAAATTTTATATTTAATATTAAATTATTTTATTAAAAATTGTAGATCAAAATATATTTTAACGTTTAATATTATATTTATATTATATATTTTATATTTATATTATATTATTTTAAATGTAATATTCTTTTTGAAATATTTTATATATATTTTTTTGTTTTATTTGGTAAAACTGTGTTTATATTTAATATATAATATATATTTAACAGATTTAATTTTTATCAATCTTAAAGTTCTTCCCATTGCCTCCATTGAACCAAACCGCTTCAGCTAACTAGTTGACCCGCCAATGCATATCACAGTCGAGTCATAAAATAATCATATGAATTACAAAAGCATATATAACAACAACAACAACAACAGAACAAGAGTGAAACACAGGCTACAAAGGTTTCTTTTTTTATATTTATTCTTTATGCCATGCACAAAGCTGCGCCTAAGCGGCGTATGCGTAATATTATTATGTATACGCAATGGGTTACGCTGGGGTCAAGCACACACACACACAGTCAGTGGAGTGATTGTGCTAATGACCATAAAGTCCACAGTATGCGCATATTCAAAAAAATCATATAACACACATACGCACCGTGGGCCCAGCCCACAAAAAGTTCTCTCTTTCCGCTGTTAATTTTATTATTTTCTCATAAATTTTCTTTCGCCTTTTTCTGCGTCCTTTATTGCATTTTAATGGAAATTTCTGCTCGCAGTGCTCCCGGTGCTGCTTGTCGTTTATGATTCGACCACCTTCTGTGCCACTAATATGACAAAAGTAATAACAGAGAGCGTACCAAATGGCATAGAATAGACCAGAAAAAAACAAAAAACAAAAATAAAAACTAAAACAATTAAGTTATTTAGTAATTTCGTAATTTCGAAAGTTTTCTTTTGTAATTATTTAAAGGCTTGGCCCACTCGCAGTATTTGCCGCAATGGATTTTTATTGCAAAATTGCGTTTTCATTTCTAATTCCTGTTTTTTTTTTTCGCCTTTGCTTCGCTTCTTTTGGCCGTCCAGAAAAGTGAAAATGACCTCAATTGCCGTTCGTTTAGGGTTGATTCATGATTCACGATTCACGATTCACAGTGTTTGCTCGACCCGCCTGCAAGGCCTGTCCCCAAAAATATGCAAATTTTGCAATTTGATATATGTTCATGAGTTTTCTTTGTTGTAATAATATCGTGTAATGTGTTTAATGAGATCGACCCTATGGCTGGGCGTGGGCGCCCGACTGCCATGATAACATATTCCATTGACAGTTGCTGGCAGCTGATGAGAGTGCAGAAGGCTTTAAAAGTGCGCATGAAGCAACTCGCATACTCACAATTATGTGAGCCTCGACTGCTTCTTTAGATTAGATTATTAGCTCAAGATAGCAAGTAAAAACAAAAGTGAATGCACTAGCTGGGAATGCCCGACTTGAAGCTAGCCTGAACCCTGTGCAGAGCTGCTATTACACTCATTCGAAGCCTCTTTTAAACTTATTTATGCATGCATGAGCACACACATAGACTGAGTTGAGCTTGCTTGAGCTGAGCTTACTTGAGTTGAGCTTGCTTGAGCTGAGCTTACTATGGCACATTAATTGTTGAGCAACTTTTGCTCCAGCTGCAGTTTTTTTTATGTTGAAATTTCAGAGTAGATTACATCCAAATATCAGTATTTGTCTGAGCACATCTTTGCTATTTGAAATAATTTTTGGCGTAGGTAAATAAAATTTGCTATATCCCAAATCCGCATAGGCCTCACAGCAACACACAGTAAACTGGTAGTCTTGAGCTGTCTTGTGCTCTTAAAAGCACAAATCTAATCATCGATGATGAGTTATCGATAAATATTGATGCACTCCTTCAGCCACTCTACAAGTCTTCACCTTTTGTAATTCACAAGATCGCAGCATTGAAAGGGTTGGACAGACGGACCTAACTGCATCTACTGAGCTCATTGCATTTTACATGGCCACGCCTACTTCTGTTTGCTACACACATTTTCACAAAGCCTTTATACCTTGAAGTACCATTTTCAAAGGGTTTAGAGCAGAGCGCGATGGAACATTTTAGCTGAGCGCGTCCGACTGCATAGAACTTGCAGATCATGGCGTGGTCCAGGAGATTGAAGGAGGCACAAGGGTCTCTCTTCCTCTCTCTCTCTCTCTTTGACCTCTTCCTCACTTTGCCTGCTCTCTATCTTTGTTCTCTCTCTCTCTCTCTCTCTCTTTGTTTTTGACCTCTCTCTCTCACTTTGCTTGCTCTTTCTCTCTCTCTCTCTCTCTCTCTGGCTTTTAATTTATCTTTGCCCTCTGCCACTTTTGCGTCTGTCTGTCTTTTTTCTCAGTCTCCCTCTCTCGCGCTGTTCCTTTATCTTTGTTCCCTCTCTTCTTCTTTCTGTACTCATCGCTATTCAGCTCTATGGAGGCTTCCCAGTGCAGTCTATCTGCCTCTTGCAGGGCATCGCAGTACCAAGTGGCAACATATTCGTTAGTCGCTTCAGTTGATCCAGTTAAAGTGGATTAGACCACTAGTTTCTGATCGACACAGATTAACTTATATATATATATATATATATATATATATATATATATATATATATATATTCATATATATTCATTAAGTATTTGAAACAAGGTAAATATGCGCCAACTGGATCAGCTAGCATTACATTCGTTCATTAGATCTTTCTCAGTTAAGCCGTAAACAAATCAACTGCTGTAATTTGTCATAATTTTATAGGACATTTAACACGTGTAAAGTATTTTTCTCCTTGACAGCATTTTCATCAATTTTCACAATTTTCACAATTTTCATAATTTTCACAATTTCTACAATCTAAATTTCTTCTTCTTTTATTTTTGCATAAAATTTGTTTGCAGATAGGAAATTTATGATTATTGCGATTTCGCCAAGAGCAACAGCAACAGCAACAGCAACGGCAGCAACTAGCGACACAAATATGATAATAAAAACTAGAAATTTATATGACAAACGAAGAGGAAACGAAGGCCAAAGGAGTTCATTCAAGCGAGGCACTAAAAATCATTCAAATTAGTTCACGAAAAATAACGAAAAACAAAAATCAGCAGGCGTCAACGAGAAGGCAGAGCAGCCAAAGCAATCCAATCACTACAACAACAACAACAACAACAACAATGAGCTGATAATGTTGCAAGTGAAAGCGAAAGCTAGAGAAAAAGAAAAACTGCTGCCACAGCAAAGCCTATGAACTATGAAAGAGCCAGAGGAAGCAGGATGCCTGGCGCCTCCAGACGAGCATCATAAAAATGCTCTAAACAAAAATAAGAAAAAACTTAATTGCAAATTGCACGAATAGCGAATGCTCTTCAGTATATGTCATAGTTCTTATAGAGAGTGTTATATAGTAGCTGGCAGCAGGATAGATAGATATAGCAAGGAGTTTTTAAGTTTTTATGCTTAAAGAATTTGTGAACTGAGAGTGAAGCATGCACAGAAATAAACTATTGACTTTATAGAGGTAGCATATAGAGAGGCATTCAGCTCAAAAAGTTTAGTTAATTATATTTTCTTTTTTGTCATTAATATGTATTTATCTTTTAATTAATTTGCAGCTGATTTTATGCAGCTCTGTGAATGATTCTTCAATTATTTTTTGTCATCTTATTCAGCTTTCGCTGCGCTGCTGTTTTTATCTTCCCAATTGTAGCGTAGCTTCAGAGGTCTTTGTTGGGAACTAGAAAAACAGCTGATAAGCATTTGCTAACATTATGGAAAATAAAGCTTCTTTTTGGCCAAGTTTATTTGCTACATTTTGTGCAACAGACAAAAATCAAAGACGAGCCACAGCAAGTCCTAGCCAAAAGGCGGCATGAACGGAGCATTCAAAGTGAGCTATATAATATAATATAATATAATATAATATAATATATATAATATAATATAATATATATATATATAATAGTGGCAATGTAGTGAATCAAAATAGTCAAAATAGTGAGCGGAAGTCCAACATTTTGGATACTTTTTGAACATTTGAAGTGGAGTCACTTAGCCAACATGCTCAGAGTTAGTGCAACTTTAACCAAACTCAACTCAGCTGAAGACACAACAAACGCTGTGGCTGCCTTTCCCTATAGGCACACATACATATACATATCCATAGTTTTGTTTTTAATCTTTTGGCCTTGTTTTGCTGCTACGGCCAGACGCTTGGACAGACAGACAGTTATTGCAGTCTGGAGCCGGAACTGGAGCCAGTTCATTTGGCATTTAATGTTTCACTTATATAACAGATATAAACACACAACCACTCACACACACACACCCCCCACACACGCACACACATTGCAGTGTGTCCTTTGTCCCTTGCTGCTGCCTGTGACATTTGTAAAATATTTTCTTTTTGGGCTTTTCTCTGCTTTTCTTTTCGTTTTCGCGCTGCCTGACGCCAGTTTCCCCATTAAATTGATAAGGAAAATGCTTTTTTTTCGGCTCTGTCTGGAGAACTGCATGAATGGCCTACAAAAGACGATGCCAGGCGCTTGATACAGTTATTGACTGGAGCAGGAAAGCGCAGTGGGGAAGGGGCAGGGCAGGGCAGGGCAGGGCAGCATGAGGCATGTGGCAGCAGCAAGTCGAGTGGGTGGCGAGTAAAATTTCACAATTCTTAATTTCTCTAATTGCTCTTTAAGCTCTCAGCATCTCTGTAGAGAAAGAGTTTGCTTCAGATCTCTCTCGTTCTCTTTCTCTATATTGATCAGCAAGTAGCATATTCTCTCTCTTTCTCTAAAAACTATAGTCAAGTATATTCTCTCTCTCTCTCTCTCTCTCTCTCTCACTCTCATTTCTTTATATTTCGTTTTTTCATTTGAGCTTTCTCTATCCATCGACATAGCCTCACTTCCTGCTTTCTCTTTCTCTCTCAATTTATCTCTCTGAATTAATTTTATTTTTATATCTTTTTTTATTAGTCCTTTTACTATTCATTAATATTTTGAGCTGTCTTTTTATATTTCTTTCCCTGTCTTTGGTTTTCCTTAAAACTTTTTTTTCGTATTTTTTTTTTAAATTCCAAATTTTGTTTTCCTTTCTTCAGTCTCATTTCTTAACTTTTTAATGTTTAGCTTGAGAAATATATATTTAAATGTAGATTAATAATTCTTTCTTTCAATATATTTTTTTTTATCCATTTAACTATCTGTCCTAACAACTGTCGTTCAGTCAGATAGTTGATATTACATAGAGATAGCAAACCAGATAGATTTAGATAAAAAGAGATAAATAGATAGAAACATATATATATATATATATATATAACTTTTTTTTCTTTCTTAAATAGCCTTCTTCTACCTTCTATCTTCTATTTTTTTTTCTTACTCATATATCTATCTTTCTCTCGATGTATCTATGTATCTATGTTATTATCCATCTATCTATATTAACGGATCTCGATAGATACATATATCTTTCTATATGTATATTAATTTGACCGTCAGTCTAAATACATATATCTATCTATCTTTAAATATATCTATCTCTCTCTTTATATTTATCTATCTAACTATTAATTAACTATCGCTATGCTGATCTGTTTCTCTATAGCCCTCTGCATCTGTATCTATCTGTCTAACTATTCATTCATCTAACTATATATCAATATTTATGTATCTATCTATATATCTCTATAGCTCTATGTATAATTAAATCTATCTAGCTATTTGTATGTGTATCTCTCTCCCTCTCCCTCTACACTTATAGTCTATATATGTCTCTTTCTCTTTCAGCTGTACATATATCAAGCAGTCTCTCTACAGCTCTCTCCATATTTATTTATCCATTCATATAGCACTATCTATCTATCTCGCTATATATTCATGTCCATATATCTAACTATGTCTCTCTATACCTCTCTCTATATGAGTCTTCCTGTTTATCTATAAATTTACACATTTAACTCACTTAATCTATCTATTTCGCCCACTTTCTTCTCTCTTTCAGGCAACTCAACTTTATCAATTTCTCTCGCAAATCTCTTTTATCAATCGCAAGATATTTGAGTTTCGAAATCAATTCACTTGGCCTTAGCCAGCCGAAGGATAATCCCATTGATGGGAAGACGGACTCTATAAAGTGAGTGTGGACAGCTTCCAGCTTCAACTGGCATTCGGCACGGAAAGTTTTGTGCCTGGGCATAAAAATCAAAAAATATCTAAACATATTTTTATGGACTATAGCTGAAGTTGTTGTTGTTGTTGTTGTTGTTGTTGTTGTTGTCAAGTGATTGTCGCTGTTGTTGGTTGTTATTGGCATTATTAACGCAGCAATTTGTTTGCGTGGGCATTGCTGGGCAGCAATAACAAGCGGCAGGAGTCATGTGGCAGAGGCAGAGGCAGAGTTGAAAAGTCATGGCAAGTACTTTTAACGTATTGCCATCCATTGCCCCAGTTCGGGATGCAGGACAACCGAAAAGGACCTTCCGATTTATGTTGTTTGTTGTTTGTGCTCTTTGTCTTCGTCTCCCTCTGCCTCTGCCTCTGCCTCTTCATCTGCGCTGTCTTTGTTTTTGCTGCCTCTGTTGCCACATGTTAATGTCCTTTGTATTGGCAGCTCTGGCCAGCTTCGGGCAGCTTCTTTCCTCTTCTTGTTTCTCAACTGTCATTCGAAGTGCTTTCTTCTTCTTCGCTTTTGACAGCCCCGTTTTATTGGCTGTCCAATGTCCTTTTTTTATATTTTGACATTTATTGCCAAGTTTTCATTTTGCTGTTCTGTTCTAAGTGTTCTGCCTCCATCCTTCAGCTGCGAAAGTTGTTTGTTTTCCACTTTTTAGGCGAGATTATTCAGTTTACAATTGTTTTAAATTGTCCAAAATGCTTTCGACTTCGAAATTAGTTCATTTTTCGAACTTTCAATTACTGTAAATAAGGCGTTTCGAAGTTATTTGTCTCTTTTTATCAAAAGCATGTTTTATTAATATTTTTGTTAGTTTTCGAATGGGGGTAGTCTTTTTTTCGAACTTGTGTGGAGCTCCGCTCTGCACCAATTGCACCAGTTTTCGAACTTTAAATGAATTTGTTAAATTGACTTTCGAAACTTGAAGTGTGTTCTGTTTTCGAACTGTCTTAAATGTTTCAATTCTTTAATTTTCGAACTCAAAAATATTTCCAATTTTAGTTTTCTAAAATTTTTGTGAAAAATATATTTTTGAAAATTTTTGTAAAATATATATTTTCGAACTCTATAATATCCCATTTTTTATTTTCATTTCTATTTTATCTAAATGTTCAATCTATCTCAAATTCAGCCATTTTCGAACTTCAAATTACTGTGAACTAGTTCAATCAATTCCGAAACTAACCTCAACCTTTCGAATTCGAACGAAATTCTCCTATCAATTTACACATCAGTTCAGATTAGCTCTGAGTCGAGCACTCCCTGCCCGAGCCGTTCCCAGAGTGTGTCAAGGCAATGTCTGCAAACATGATAATTATTATCAGAGCGCACACTTCTACGTAATTATGGCAATATGTGCCTATCAGTCTGATAAACGAGCAAACAAGGTGTAAAACGAAACAAAAAAACGACAACAAAAATAATAATAAAAAAAATATTACATTTCGCACGTGAGCTGTGAACGCAAAGTAAACGAAAATATGTTTGAAATGTGTTGAAGTGACAAAAGTGTGCTAACACAATAGATAACATACATTAGAAACAAACGAAGAAGAAGAAATCATAAAAATTATTCATGAATTAAAACGTTTTATGCATAATTAATTAAAGCAACTTAACGAAAAACAAGCCAAAAGAGATTTCAACCAATCACAAGCTTAATCGTTGCAAAGAGAAACGCAGCGAAGAGCAAATCAAAGTGAATCGATAAGAGTGCATTTGTGTTAGCTGCAGGCTCTCTTCTTTCGTCAAGTTGAACGAAAGCAAAAGTAAAGCGCGCGCAGCTTAATGTATTTGAGTATAAGAGTGCAATTGGCTTGGTGTGTGCGTTGAAGGGGAAATTTAGAAAAATTGTATTGTTCGTTAAAGCACCTAAGACTGCAAGTGCCTTTCGATCTGTGTTCAAGGGGAAATTTTCGACCATTTTATTTGTACGTTAAATTGCAGAAGTACTTAAGAGTGCAATTTGTCTGCGAAGAAGGGGAAGTTCCAGGAAAGCGCAAAGCAGAAATTACTTGAGTAAAGAGTGCAATTGTCAGTTGGGCTTTGTCAAAGGGGAAAAGTTGATCAAGAATGAGCTTGTGAGTGTATTGAATTAAGAGTGCAAAGGCTGAAAACTGAATTGTTCGTAAAGTTCATTAAGAGTGCAATTGTCTTTAAGGGAAACTTGAACAATTTTGGTGTAATTAGACAGTTTCGTCAAATAAAGTAAGTAACAATAGAGGGGAAGTTTAAAATTTGCATTGCTTGTTAAATTAAGAGAAACAAAGGAGCGCAGCTTAAAGATGAGCAAGAGCTAACATGACAAACTAGCAAGGGAAATTGTTTCTTAAAGTAGATAAGAGTGCAATAATTTGACAAAGAGCATTTAAACAATTTGTGCAGCAAATGAAAGAGTGTAATTGTCTTCGTTAAGACTCATCTCTGTTACGTTCAAAACCAAATGCGAGTGAAGCGCGCGCATTTGAAAAATATTTTCAAGTTATTTGCACATTAAATTTAAAATTACAAAATGACTGTAGCTAAAAAATAATATATATAAAGACAGAAACAAATCGGTTTAATTGGCAGCCGCCAATTGAAATGCGGAAGTTGCCAAAGATTTATGATATCTTATTTTGTCAAAACCTACCGAAAAAAGGTTTCTCAGGCCCCGTTTAGACGTCGCACAAGAGTTTGCAGCGTCATTCGTATGGGGCCGCATAATTACCGGTTATTGTACGCTTGGTAAATGCGCCGCTGAGGCTGCGACCTTACGCACAAAATGCGTGTGAGACGCACACACACGCACAGTCACACACACACACATGGATACAAAGTAGTTATATGGCAGACAGTTAGCAACACGCTGCGCATTGCTGATCTCACAATATTTCTGGTTTTTTTAGGTACGAAAATGCCTAGACAAATTTTGTTTGCCTCTCTCTAGGCCCAGTTTGAATTCAAGCTGAGCTCAAACAAACAAATACAACAACAAGCTGAAACATGCGGTACGCAGAATTTTATGCGTTTGCAAAGTTTTCGTTTTCGTTGTTCGCCTCGTCTTCGTTTTCGTCTTGGTCATTCACTGCTGCCTTTTGGGCTTCATTTTCGTTGTGTTTGTCTTCGGCTTTGCCACTGCTGCTGCCACTGCCACTTCAACATAAAATTTGAAGAGTTTTCGGTTCGTTTGAGTGCCCTACAAATGCTAAAACTATGACAGATTGGCCAACTAATTCAGTGAAAAGCAAATAAATATATGAACAAATAAATAAAATAAAATACAAATAAATTCAAGACTTTACAATGAATTTTTTGGCTGTTTGTTCTATTGAGCAATATTTAGATATTATAAAAAAATTAGATACTTTTAGTTTTTATTTTGCTTAACATTTATTTACCTTTTTTTTTTAAGACTTTATATATTTTTCGTCTTTAATAAATATTTTTTTTATATATTGACTTAAATAATAATATAATAATAATAAATAATAAATAGTTTAATTTAAAATAATTTAAAAAATTTATATTATTATATAACAATATTCACATTTTTTTTATTATTTAAGTATATTTCGAATTATGTTTTATTTTTTTTTCCAAAAATAAATCTAATTTAATATTTATCAGATATATTAAGCCGCTTTTATAAGTAACAAATTGCCTCAATACAAGTTTATGAATTTATATATAACATGAGTACATAAAGATAATTTTTTGATGATTTCTGTATATATGTATATATAAAAAATATTTATAAAATATGTTTCAAAAAACTTTTATATTGCTCAAAGTTTGTTTGAAATAAAACTTAATCATAAATGATCTTTTATGTATATATATGTAAAATAGTTTCTAATGAGTATTTTAATATAAATACTAATTTTTTTTTTAAATATTTCTATATATAGACAGCTCTGATAGTTAATTATAGACAGATGCCTCCACACTCATCGGCCATCTGTCAGACATACAGAGGCAACACCCACTGCGTATGATTAATGCAGTCAAATATTTTTTTACATTTTTTTACTTTTGCTTTTGTTATGCAAATTGAAAGAAGAAAACGACGCACTTGTTGCGCCTCTCTACGCAATTCTCAAAGCGTCAAGTGTGAGCGCTCGAAGCGCATGCGAACAACCTACGCCGCCCGAACAAAAGCTCGAACGCATAATTCAAGTGTCATGCGTTTGTGACTAGACAACAGCATATGCCGTTCTCACTCACTCACTCACTATCTGTCTCTCTCTCTCTTACTATCCCTCTCTCTCACACACTTCGTTCGTGCGTGTACATTGGGCTCTACGCATATGCGTAACGCATTTGCTTCGCTCAGAGCTGCGCCGCGCTCTAACGCATTTATTATTTAACAAAAAAGACAACAACAACAAATTAACGAATCTTTAAATAAAAAAAATAGAAAAAAACGTTGAACGCGGCTCTATTCAAGGTTATGTTCAGGGCCATACGCATCGCAACGCATCGAGCAACGAATTTCTGTTTCAGTTTTAGCTTTTTTTCTATTTTTTTTTCCATTTTTTTTTCGAATTTTTCGTTAGTGCGTTTGTCACTTTGTTGCTGTTGTTGTTGTTGTAGCCTATTTGTATTTGTATTTGTTGTTATTTTTTGTAGGTTTTTTCGCAGCTGCTAATCAAAATGCTTTAATGCTCTTTGGGCCTGTCGCCCGCTGTAATTTATAAATGCCTAACAAGCTGTTTTTTTTTGTTAAAAATATTTAGTTTCTTATGTAGACGACCAGTTGGGAAAAAGAGTATATTAGCTTTACTTATGTGCAATGCTTGTATTTGTTTGGCTGTCTACTGTCCACTCTGTCCAGTCTATTGCAAGCAGTTACTTAATATATACATAAATATTTATATTCACAGATACTTTCAATGGCCACTTGGGGGCTTGGCAAATTGTAGAAAATATTCATATAAATATATACTTTACAGTAATACAGTTGGAAAATTCCAATGGAAATTATTCTACAGATATATAAAGCATTAAATTATATCATATACAATACATTCATTATATAGTCTAATTATTGCTTATATATTTAAATATATTTAAAGGAATAAGCATTTATTCTATTGCTTAGCTTTATTTAAGATGTAGCTTCAAGTAAGGAAGAAAACAAAACTTTTGTTTTCTAAATAACTTTTAGCTATTAGCAGATTGGACGAGTATTAGATAGTCAGCTATGCTCGAGTGCAAAGTTGTAGCTTATTTTTTGTACTTTTATTTTTTTTTTGTAGTTCAGCGATACGCATTATTTACGCAACTGATTTGTATTTGCAGTGCAGAGAGACATATATACAGAACAAAAATATATACATATACACATATATACATATATTTATATATACATATAAATTTGAGTAAAATAAAGTTTAGAAATTATACAAAATTTAGGCTATCATTAAAAATTGATTTCAACAAATGTAGCTATTGTTTATTTTACAAAAGCTGTGAAGGTGAGAGGAAAGTCAAAGGGTAAATTGCAGCGGAAATAGAAAATTAAATATTAAACTAATTTTATATAACAATATATTTAAAAAACATTAAAACTCATAAAAAAGCAAAATAAATATTAAAAAATTGTAAAAAATAATTAAGTACCATAATTAACAAAATTTATGCAAAGTATTTAATATAAAATATTAAAGTTTTTTAAAAAGGCATGAAATTATTAAAAAATAAAACTAAAAATAAAAAATAAACATTAAATAATAACAAAAAATAATACAAAAAAATAAAAATAATAAATATTATTACAAATTATTTCATTTTACAACAAAACTTTAATTTTTTTATTATTAATTTGCTTTTTTTATTACATGCATTAATAAATTTATCTTTATATAAAGTTCGCAATGTTTTGTGACAACAAGTTTGTGGATTTATTTATTAATAAATTCTATTATTAATATTTTATTTTGTTTTTAACTATCTCTCTCGTGTGATTCCCCCATGCGATTAATGATACAGCTTAATATAATATGTGTGTAGTTTTTACTTCTCTTTTATCGTTATGTAGATTGGAGCTGAATAAATGGGTCCCTCATCTTTTCATTATAAAATGTTAATAATAGTTTTTAAAATAAACAAATGAATCTTAAGCAATAAAAAAATATAACGTATTAAAAAATCAATACAAAATTATATTAATAATAATAAAATAAAAATGGAATAATATTGTTAAATAATAAAACTGAATAATTAAAAATGTAATATTTTTATAAAAATAAAATGAAATAATTTAAAATTAAAAATAAAATAAAAAATGTAATAACAAATAAATTTAATTGTTAATATAAAATACAATATATGTTTATACAAATTAGATTTTCATTAGTTAATTTCAGCTTGATATCTACTTTTTTTCATGAAAATAATAAAAAATGAAATTGAATGATATTAAACATTTTTTTTATAAATTTCATTATTTACAAAAATAATAAATAAATTATGCTAAAATCGTTTATGATTTGAAATTTGATTGAAAATTAAAAATAGTTTCTTAGTTTAAAATTGTATAGCTCAGAGCTGAATGCGCTTGAGCTTCTATTAAATGCATAAATTACGATTAAAATCTTGACCCTGAAAGCCTAAGAGCAGACGCTATGAAAAGCTCTGCTGTTCTAAGTCTTAAAAGTTATGAACTGAGCTGCTTAGCCAAACTATTGAAAATTATTGTAGATGTTTTGTTGTTGTTGGGCGCTGTTGACCTTGGGCACTTTATAAAGTAGCACCCGAGTAGTTCGTTAAGGGCTTCCAACAAGCGCACTCACACACACACACACATACACACATAAAGACTTATACACTTACACTCACAGCGCTGTCTGTGAGCTAGCCAAGGCGAGCGCTGCGTTTGCCCTTCTAGAAAAGCGAAGCTAAAAACATTTTGGTGCTGCGCTATCAATGCGTATATCAATTAACTGTTCTTGTTGTTGTTGCTTTTGTAGCCCTTCAATCATAAAGTTTACATTTATAGAGCTTTTTGTTGCTTTTGGTGCGTTCATTTCCGCACAAAAAAAATGATTAGAAACGTACGTCATATAAATTTGATTAAACAACTATGTATGTATACATATATTTATATATGTATATATAGTGCTGCAGCTCTGTCGGAAGCATTGAACTGACCCAAGGCCTTCGTTAAGTAAATATATAGATTGATTCTTTCAGCCATTTACATGGGACTCGCAACAACTGACAGAGACAAAAAAATGTCTTTGAATTGCGTGCAACTAACGAAAATTTGACTTGAGAATAACAAATTTCGTTGAGTAGAATAGATAATACACTTCTACTAATGTCAGAGAGTTGTATACTCGACGAGCTGTCTAAGGAGTTAAGTAAGCTTCTCTAGCTAAAGATTGGAGTGCTCAGATTGAACGAAAGTTATCAAATAGAATTAAAAAATTTAATATTTATATATAATATTTAATATTTATAAAAAAGCAAAACTATTTTTTCTTTTTCCAAAATACCTGCTTACGATCAATTCTATGTGACAGTAAACCGAATGCTGCGATTTTGCATATAAATATTTTCTACACAATAAACAAGTTGCATGAAAATTTTTGTTAATAAAGCTTAAATAATACCCGAGATCATCTAGGTATAAATGTAAACGTAATGATGATAAAAAAATTGTAATAAAATATTTGTATAACATTGAAAGCAATCAAGAGTTAAAGAGTATTTGAAAAGGATCAAAAATTACATTCATGACTTTTTCTTATCTATATGTGATAGTGAACCGATTGCAATGATATTTTGATATTATATTTCTATAGCCTCAAGCTAGCGCTGTACCAAGTATCAGCAAGAAATGTACAGTAAGAGTCGAGTTCACATAGGCCAATGGCAGGAAAAACCAACTGAATTGCGCAAAACTTTGCTCTAAGCTATATGTAAGACTCTAACAGTGAACTGCGAGTTTTTATGCATGTTTTTTATTTTATATAATTTTAATTATTTTTTATTAATATTTTTATTAAATTAAATGCTTTACAAACTGTGCCTACTCTGTGTTAGGGTATATTAATTTTGTATATCATTTGTCACACCCCTTGTTGCGCTATTCAAATATTTAAATTGAGCTGTAAATTGTAACTCGACTGCTGCCAAGGTCAATATTCGATTTGATTTTGTGGTCAAGTTGACCTCTGGGCCTGGCCAACTGGTTAACTGGCCAGTTTGGCTGCATTGGAGCCCATGACAAACGCTTTTAATACAATCTATAAATATGCACGTGAATTCGAAATGAACTCAACTCTGATTCGTATTAACATTTTGTGCATGTGACACAGGAAGTCGAGTTTCTATGTGGCTTAAAGCTTCTGAGCTGATCTTCAAATCGGAATTATGTTTTACATTCAGCTACGTGGCTATCTGCACGTTTCTTCTCTTCTAGTTAGCATTGACAGAGGAGGTCTTTCAAGTAGCTGCAGCTTCGTTTTTTATTTGCATTGATTTTATATGGGTTTTTATAAACAAATTCTGATTTAACGGCAAAAGGTTTTAGTTAGAAATGTAAAAATATTTAAAGAAAATAATTCAATGTTTGTTAAAACCATGTTGGCATAAAATGTTGATATTTAAAAAAAATATTGATTATATAGGCGCTGATAAGAATCTAAAGATCGCCTGTTTAACTTAGAGTTACTTAAGTTTATACCTTAAAAAAGGAAAGAAATATGTTTTTATTATCTATGGAGAAGGCTTGCTAGGATAAAACATTTTATGGCATTAAATTTCTACAATGATTTCGGCCATGTAGTCGTCATGTGTACAAGGCGCACAGCAAGGCACAGCCAAGATCAGCAGCATATTTGACACCATATGTATGTACACATGGCTCCACCCGCATATTAAGTGTGACAAGCAAAAATTTTCTGTAAATTATGCTCACTGCAAATGCGTAAATTCTGCTTATTTACGCACGCATTTAAACAAAAATGGGCTTTATTATTATATACGTCACAAAATGAAACTACACGATAAGTTTGGCGTGCAGAACTATTATTTTGATAAACACTTACAATAATTTGAAAGCGTCTAGCCATAATGAAATGCCAAATGAAACTCAGCAAGAAGTATAATGCAGCTGTTTAAATGTATGCTCTAATGAACTAGTGTTGACAACTCAAAATTGTTAGCAGCTAAAAAAACAGCCTTTATTATTGATTTCTAGAATGAGATATTCCACAATTTCCTTTTTTGTTTAGCATATTTATTTGCAATTTTAAATTAATTTAATTTAATTTAATTTTAAATACTTTGTCATGTTAACTAATTTTTAAAAAATATTTTTTCAATTTAATTGAGCTACTAAAATGGATGAGGAAACTTCTGAGCAGGCCATACATATCAATGAGCCTATAACCCTCCAAGGGTTTGCTAGCCTGTTTAATTAAGCCATAAAATAGTTAGTCTCTATACCTATAACATTTAAATATATATTTGTAATCCACGACTAGGTATTAGCTGCCTATGATTTGTGTATATAAATGCATAACTTTTGCCAATAAAATCAATTCGTATTAAACATTAAATACGAGCATATTGTTTCTTGCTACTCATCGCCATCAGTGATTATTCACTTAAAATTTCAGCGAATCAAAAAATAATTTATTAATATTAAATTTATCAAATTATTATTCGCCGTGTTTCATTAACTTTTCAAAATATGTTTATGAGTCACAGTTGGTGGCGCTGTTTTTTGGTCTAGTCTATAGATGACTTATCAGTCAAGCAACACACTCACACACACACACACAGACAGCTGAATCTATGTGCATATGCAACACACACTTACATAAATCACACGAGCCGTTAAAAGCTCTTAGGAAGGCAACTATTCTACGGCATTGCGCATACGCCGCGTGGCCAGTTGGGCAGTTGGGCAACTTAGCTAGAGGTGTGTCTATAAAATATGCGTACATGAAATAATATCAGTAAATTGTGTGTGCACACATATATTTATGAGATTATTTCATAAAATTTAATTACATATTCACACTTGACGCTTTGTGGTTGTTGCTGTTGTCGCTGTTGTGCCCTGTGCAAAGGTGCGACACACACGCGACTCTTTTGACTATTTTCTAATTCATTTCGTTTCATCTCTTTGACTCCAGTCGCATTCAGTTGTTGCGTGGGCTGTCCTTTCTTTCCGTTCAGCTCTGCTTTCGTTTCTATTTCTTATACATTTTAATTACAGCTCCCTAATTAACGCCATGTCGAGTGTCTTGCTGAGTTATTCGCCTGTGATATTAAGTTGACATTTATGACGAAATGCCGTGTGCAACAATAGCTTGGTGGTGCCACCTGGCAAGCTAGTAGATTATGGTCAAGAAATCGAGGATTTTCTGTACGATTTTCTATGGCCAAAGTTTATTGTGTGAACAGAGATCGCTTTAGAGTATTAAGTGGATTTGGATTGCAAGTTTTAAAACATTAGAATGCATAGAATTTTCCTAATTAATACGCCTTCTTTGATGATGATATTTGCTGATATTTGAAATTTAAAATAAATTTTTTGTATGCGTGATTTGTAAATATTACAGCTGGCAAGTTAAAGTGCACAAAATATAATCGAATTTATATATAACATGCAGTCAGTACTGATTTGCCAAGCCCTTAACGAACGTGGGCATCTTCTATACTTCGACCGATTTTTGCAGCATCTCAAAAGTATTTTACGTACCCAACTTAAAGGTTTTAGCCTTAATCAAATCTAAGTAGCTGCAATGACTTCATAAAGACAGAAGAATGAAGTAACTAGACAGACAGACAGATGGGCAGCCTAATATACTCTTTTCACTAAGTAAACGCTTATAAAATATTTCATATATTGCAATAATCATGATGATAATAACTATCAACATCATAATGATATTATCAATGCTTCAACTAATAATGAAACTGAACACAAATAAATCACATGAATTTCAACATCTTTGCAGGACAGACAGATTTCTGGACCACCCATGAAAAAATGTCACCTAATATTTTCTCAAGTGACACCAAAGTGCGTGAGCTCACGTATGTGTGTGTGTGTGTGAGTGTGTGTGTGCGTCTGTGCTTTAAATGCAAAATTAGCAAGCAGCAGGGCATTAATCAAAGTGGAACTCACCGCAGCGTTTGACAGCTGTCATTCGAGACACGCAGCGACATTTTCCCTCCGTTGTTGTTGTTGCTTTTGTCTCCTGCAGCTTACGCACTTAACGCTAAAATAGAAACCATAAACATTTTAGATGTACAAAAACAAAAAAGAGAAGCGAAATAAAATGAAATAAATCTGAGAAAAATCGCAAACGCAGCGCTGAGGTGTGTTTTGTCATTAGCAGACGGAAATACTTATAGATAGAACTAAAAAAACTAAAAAAAAAATACATTAAAAACCAGCAAAAAATAATATAATAGTCTTAACGAGTCATAGGCATAAAACAGCAAAAAAACCAAATTAAAAATAAATATTCATCATACGCACTTGCAACAGAGCTGAAAACGAATTATAGAAAGCGAATACTCTAGAAAATATATGTAAGTAAGTAGAGGGTATGATGCAAGTAAAATAGTTTAAATACAAGTTAAGAGAAACATGAAATTTGAAATAAAATTAATTAAATATATAAATATATATTATATATAATAATAAATATTATATATAAATATATTATATATATATTTATATATATATTTATATTATATATTTATATTATATTATTTATATTACATAAAATTTTCATATATATAAAATACATTTATTTTACGCATATTTGAGTAAAGTGATCATGGAATTGAGATACTTTTTATTATATTTTATTATATTTTATTACAACAGACTGTAAGGACTTTACCAAAGTATTTTCTTTCATTTTAATTGGCTTATAATATATAATATAATAATATAATATAATATAATGACAGTTACACAAAGTGTCCATAGAGCACAAGTGAACTGGCACTGGAAGTGTTGCAGGCTAATAGGTTAATAGATACAGATATCAAGTATTCGTGGATGTGAAGAAGGAACTAATAAAACAAAGTAAACATGGATAACATGGATAACAATAGTAAAGTCAACCTAGTGGACTAAGAGTGAAGAGGTAAACTTATAAGCAAAGTTTATATGAAGGACTTTGAGCATATATGAAATAGAGACCAATAAGAGCTGAAAGTAGTTCGTTTGATTTAGAGGCAAAAAGTGAATATAGAGGACAAGTAAACATGGATGAACTGCACTCAAGAGCATATAAGTGATGGAGACTAATAAGTAATTAAAAATTAAAAATATTAATTAATGAGTCATTAGAAATTAATAATTAAAGAACTAATAAAGCAAAAGTAAGTGACGTCCTCCATTTTTTAAGGGCGAGGACTAATAAGGAATCGAAAAACTTATAAGACAACAAGAATTATAAAGACCTATAAACTCATAAGACAAAAAGTCAACTTCAAACAAAATTCTATGTGTATAAGTTATAGTTATATATAAAAATATTTATAAATAAAGTGAATAAGAAGACCAAGTGAACATAGGAGAGAGTGACCAAAAGGTATATTCAAATTAAAATGATAAAAGGAAATGTAGTAAACGAGAGTTCAGAATTGAACTGAGTTTTAAGAAATTCACTTATAATGTGATATAGATGTAATAATAATAATAATAATAATAATAATAATAATAATAATAATAATAATATTAATAATAATAATAATAAAAATAATTATAATAATAGTAATAAGCTTTCATTTGCTGTGTGAAATATGTTGATCTGGAGTATTCCAAGTAGTCTGGGGAATAATGCCTAAACTATAAATTTGTGGACCAGCAACATTTAGCTGTGTTCTAATACCATGCCAAAGGCTATAAGCCAAGCTTAGATATAAGTCAATTGTGTAGTAAGCTCTACAGCTAGTTATCTGTGGTTCACTAAATTTTACTTTTGCAAGAAAACTCCTTAGTTAAAAACTAAAGTTAAGATCTTAAGAACAATTGTTATAGAAGCAAGCAGCAACTACAAGGGGTATAGACTCCATGAGGCAAAAGCCAAAACCATCGTCATCCATATATATTATAATACAAGATTAATTATGAGCACTTGCAACTTTAGAGTCGGTTTTTGGCTTAGTGTTTGTGTGCGTAGATCTAACATAGAACATATGTCTGTCTATAGACGACCCGCTGTGTTCCATAATGGAAAATAAAAAGTCAACAACGCACGCATAGAAAGAGCGAAAAAGAGGGTCTGCGGCAGGGAACGTGGGATATGCAGGGGCTAGGGGCATGGCATAGAAGCATAGGAGCCAACATTCAAGGTTAGAGGGTTACTGACTTTGAAAAATGCGATAGAGGCAATTCCCCGCTGCCACTCAAGAGAGCAAGACAGCGACAGGCAGAGAGAGTGAGTGAGAGAGAGAGAGGAGCGAGAGAAACAACAACAATAAATTAATTGAGCAGTTTTTTTATTCTCGCAGTGCGTATAAAAAATGTCATAGAAAACAGCAAAAGAGCAAAAAAACCGAATGCGAACTATAAAAAGGCACCAATAATAATGACAGGTAGTTTTCTATGCTGTGCTATTATCTATATACATACACAGGTATGCCTGTATGTGTGTGTGTGTGTGTGGGTTGCTGCAGGTAGAACGCAGAACGCAGAGAGCTATAACAATGGCCAAAGCTCATGTTGCTGTTGTTGCTATTGCCAAATGACTGAATAATTCTTCTTGCTCGCTTTACACGCACTTTCGTAAACAACTTAGACAATTGTTGTCGTTGTTGTTGTTGCTGCTCTTTTGTATAGTGCAAATGCTGAGAACTGTTCTAAAATGGGCAAATGTATTGAGTTCCAACAGCAGCATCAGCAGCAACAGCTTCTCTCTCTTTCTCTCTCTGTGTGCATGAAAGTAGATGGAATTCTGGCATCATGTGATGTATGCGTGCTCTCTGAGCTAAACCGCAGCTTCCACAAAAAAGAGTTTGTATTTAAGACTTAAACAAACATCTGGGTATCTCTGCAATATATCATATATTGATGGATTACATAGAGTGTGAGGAAGAGTAAAGAAAATTGGATACAAATTAAATTGTTCTTTCATAAGAGTTTAGAATTATAAACAACAAACTAATTATTTATAAACAATTTATAAATTAATAATAAAATATATCTAAAAATAATTCTTTAGAATTTTATGATCTTTCTTATTATATTTTCTTTCTAAATTCTAATATGAGTAAATTTATTATTTCCTTAAAGTCTGTTTTCATTGTTGAGAATTGTTGCAAATCTGCAAATATTTCAATTTCTTATAATAATTATTTACAGTGTAGAAATATTCGTTTTCTTTTATTTATGAACAGAAAATAAAAAAATTGTAAGTCGTTTTATTTACTATAAATAAATTAAATAATTAAATAAAAAAGAATCAAAATGTAATTGATATGTTTCTAAGTAAGAGAGTTACAACTGTAAAGCCAAGAAAAGGCTTCAATGAAGCCTTCCTACAGTAATCTAAACGTATTAAAAATATTCGAGTCAATTATGTAAAAATGTATTCTACTGTTCTTAATAGTTTGTTGGGTAACCTTTATCCTTAAACAATTTAAGATCAGGAGTTTGGTATGGTGTTGCATATAACTTACTTTAGATAACTATTAAAGCGCCTGACTAGGATTTGAAAGTCTATTTAAAGATTAATGTTTTAAGCTAGTTCAAATTATGTATAAAAATAATTTTTGTCTTCTTAAAATATTTTAACTAACTCAAAGCCTTTTTTATACATAAACATGTCTCGTGCCATTTTCGATTTCGATTCTTGAATGATTTATTAAAGAAGATCCTTAAAAATAACGTATGCGACATGTTGGCAAAACATTTTGATATTGAGACTCATATAAATTTGGCAAAGAAGTCTTTAAATTTATAAATAAAACAAAGTAAAAGTTACGCATACATACGTCGATTAGGCTGCACGCGCAACAAAAAATTGCTGTGATTTGATTTCTAGTGCTGGACTCAACGTTGTCTATAGAACTAAAGTGCTTTTTTTTTGGCGAGGTTATTGCACCTTCAACCAGCAGTAGTAGCAACAACAATGGCTGAGCAATCAGCGACGAAAGAAAAAATGGCAGTAAGCGACGCAGCGGCGCAGCGACGCGTGTGCGTGTATTGGTGCAAAAATGTATAAAAAAATTCCGATGATCAGCATAAATGCGCAACATATACACACATCTACACACACATGCACGAACACGCGCACCAACACATGCACGCAAACACATTGCGAAAGCAACAACAAATATCAAACAGCAAACAGCAGTAGCAGCAGCTGCGTCAGCAGCGCAGCGTCAGCGTCAAAGTCAACGCTGCGTTTCGACGCACGACTCAACGAAACCAAGCAGTTGACACGAAGCACTAGTTGAGCGTTCGGTAAGTTGTTCGGCTCATTGCTGTCGTCGTTGTTGTTCGCTGCTTTTGGCTCTGTGCGTTAGTTAAATTTGTTTTTCTAAATTTGATGATGCAATACACGCATTTTGCCGAGCGACGTAAATGGCAAAGCAGCAGCAGCAGCAGCAGAAACACTAGCGCAGCAGCAGCAGCACAAGTTGCTTTCAGCGTCTTCGCAACTCTTTTTTCTGCTCTGGGGCGTTGCTTGTATGTGATTTTCGCTTTTGCTATTCTCGCTTGTTCTTTGCTTCTCCACACGCACTCTGCATTTTGCTTTTTGTTTCTAATTTGAATTCGCCGCAGCACATGTGGACACCGGGCTGAGGGGCTTGTCAGACATAGCATGAATAATAGGCAAGACATCAGAGAACAACAACAACAACAGCAACAATCACAAGTGAGACTGAGAACGAGAACCACGCACTGAAAATGGCGATTCATCAAAGTCCACTTAACAAGTTTTTTGCATTTGAAAGACAACAACAAATTGGCCTAGACCAAAGTAAAAGAAGAAGATTAAGAAATAGCCAGCCAGCCATAGAAGATGAAAAAGTAATAGAGCGCAGAGCCGGCCAAATGTTAAATGTTAGAACTTTGAATGTATCTATGTATCTATAACTTGAAATAGCCATATGTATTAATGATATTTGAATAGCCAGAAATGCTTTGATTCTCATATTTGGATACAAATATACTATATTGTCAGTGATCTTTCAATTTAAATAATGGATGCATTTGCATACTTCTAGGCTGGCCTAGGATTGTTTTTTAATTTAAATCTATAAATAGACATGTAGACATATGTATATGTATATATGATGTAGCAGCGTGACTCCAATAGAGTAAGTGCATAAGTCATGTTCAGCGACAAAATGATTAAATAATCTACATCAATATTATATATTAAATTTAAATATTTTATATTAAATTTATATATATTTTATACGTACAAAGTCAATATCATTAGTGATCTTTTAGAAGGATTGCCAGATATAAAGTGATCATCTTTATGAATACTATTATTATTATCTAAATCGTTCCCATTACTCTAGATTATTTTTACAGTTTATTGTTTTTTACTTCCATTTTATATAGTCCTTGATTTCCTATAAAAACATGTAGCTTAGCTTATTTTTTTTTATTAATACATTTTTCAACACCCTCGAGATTAATGATCTGATTTATTGGTTGTTTTGCTCGATGTTGTCGTGTGATGGCAATTGTCTAAACACCTAATTTTCCTATCAGTGTACATTTATGAGTGTTTCTCTTGGATTTTACTAGGTAAAAGTTTTCCGTGACCTTGACGAAGGCTTTTTGGGCGTTTATTTTTGGCTTTACATGTTTGTCTAGCTAAAGAAAAGGTGTTTCTTTTTTCCCCTCTTTTTTCTCATTTTATTTTCTATGTTTTATTCTTTTGCGGCCTTTTGTTATGATTAGCCATTCGCGCCGTACGCACAAAAATTCTAATTTTACTTTTCGCACGCACAAACACACGCACACACACTCACACACACATACATACTTTTAGCTATGTCTAGCAAATATTTTGTTGAGTGCTGAACGTTTATTTCTAAATTTTTTGTTTTTGTGATTTTTGCTATTTTTTTTATGATACATTTTTTTCTCGCTTTATGGCACGTTCCTGCTGAAGAAAATAAAAGCATAAACATTATAAGAAAAAAAAAAATACAAAAAAAGGCAACGAAAGTTGCGTTTGCCCAGCGAAAGAAAGAACTGAAATACACAATAGCAACAACAATAACAGCTGAAAAAACTATAACAGCAACAGCTAAACACTATCACTTTTATCAACTTGGCTTGACACAGTTTTGTTAATATTTGATTTAGATTTTATTCAATTTATAATTGCTTTAAAGCTATAAAATAAAATATTGCGTATACGCAGCGTTGTTTTTTTTCCTCTGTGCTTTTGTCAACTTTTCGAGGCGTCCGCATTAGACAGCGTCAGAAAGATTATTATTAATAGCTGTTGTTGCTGTTGTTGTAGCAGTCATTGCACCCAGCAACATTTGTAGCTTGAGCTATTGTTGCTGCTGTATTTTTTGTATTTATTTTCTTTGATAATAGTCGAAACGAAATTTTTTCGCAAACAAGAAATAAGCCAAAAAAAATTACCGCATCGCGCGCATAAAAAAGTTCATTGACTTCATTAGAAATGTATTTTTTTATATTCATTTTGGCAGAACTTGTTGCTGTTGCTGCCGTGCACCAATCAGCGTTGGCGTTTGACATGCGAGCAGCATTTCCTCTGGCTTGACTTGCTCACAGTTCTCTCACTCTTCGCTCTTTGCTCTTCTCTGTCTCTCTCACTGTCTAGTTGTTGTTCCTGGTTTCTATGGTTCCCGATCTGCAGAGGCGTTAGCTCTTGCAGGCTTCGGCTTCAGCTTCGAGTGCTGTTTCAATTAATGTGCGCTGCTCATTATGCAGATGGATACGTTTTGACTATTAGCAAAAAACATAAATTTCAATTTATGTGCCGCCTACTAACAAACAATAACAACAATTACAATAATACCAATGGCTACAACAACAACAGCACACTGCTACTGCTACTGCTGCTGCTGCTGCTGCTAACGCTTCACGCACATTTTATGCAAATCAGCAGCGCATTAAATTGAATACCAAATTGTTGAGAGAAATCAAAAGAATGGGCATACAATTTGAGCTAACTTGCTATATAGACTGTTCAAATACCCTGTTTACAACAATTTCAAACAGATTTATTTGGATATTGCAACATATTTACAGAAAAGCCAAGTAACAAAAGCTCAATGCTATGTCACTTTGAATAAACATCAACTTAGTAACATCTTAGGGCAGCAAGCTAGCTGATTGCTACGTAACTTTGCACATAAATTAATTGATATTCATTGCAACAGCAAGCTAACTGCTAAGAAACTTAGCTGAGAAACACATGATGACTCTAAAATGACAAATTAAATATGCATATCAAGCTGATGTTCAGATGCAGGCGGCATGTGTGCTAATATCACTCATATTCCATGACAAATAGCTGCTTGCTAAGACACATATGACAAATGATTGAGTAATTAAAAGCTGCTCGCTATGGTACGTATATATGTAATATGCAGGCGAAAATGGATTTAGCTGTTTGTTAGATGAAGTTAACAATTGGATTACAAATGCTCAATTTTAAATTTTTTAAGCTTCATATATATTACACTATATAAGTGTTGTGTTTGTTTAATTTATATTGTAGTTAGACATATTATATATTTATATACATATATGTATATATATTGAATAATTATAATTGATAATTTTCTTGCATTAGCGCTTAAGACTGACTACTATAAAATCGTAGTAAGTTTACGCCGCTGTTCTATAGCAGTAAGCTTTCAGGCTTGACACACATAAAACAGATTAAAATATATAGCCGGACATAAAACATATGTGAAAAATATGAAAGATCATCAATCTTATAAGTGCTTATCTTATCAATGTCTTACGTAAAAGAATTAAAAGATTATTCTATTTCTGCATTAGTTACATTTTCTTCCATTTGATTATTATGATTCCAACAACCGATAGACCATCGAAATGTTCTGTATAAAATATCTGTATAATTTTCTTATGCATAATTGAATAGCTAAAAAAATTGAGAGTTGGCCAACTGGCTGGGCATAAATTGATGTGTTGCCTAGGCGAGCACGCATGACATAGCCCAAGCCCAAGCCGAAGCCCATACCCAAGCCGAAGCCCAAGACATTGCTAACCTTGAAAAGTTGTCGATGCGATCATTCCACTCTCTGCATACAGATATCCACACAAACACACACGCACGCACACACACATATAGATAAGGCTACGCATAGTTTGAATAAATTGATGGTGCGTTCTATGCGCTCCAAGCAATTAATTAACAAACAGCTCTTTTTTTGTATTCTGTATGCTTTTGTTTTGTTGTTGTTTTTTTCTTTTTCTGTTTTTTTTTGTTGACGCTGTAAATTGATTGGATACTTTTCGACTGGCTGACCGAGACGTCACTTACATTGCGGGAATTGAAAGCGTGGGCCTCGTGGCACTCGAGTCGTGCCTCGTCTGGTACTTCAAGTGCGGCCCGCTGCGCCCATACAGTAGGAAAACAATCTAATATTTTGGCATATTGTCGAATCCATTGATGATTGAGGTGTACAAGAGTTGGACGAGAGACATGTAAAATTATCATAAACACTTTCAATTGAATCGAATTAGGTAATGGCAAGGTGGAATAGTGGAATATGGAACAGTAGAGTGTGAAAAATTCCAATGTTGAAATATGGAAATGTGCAACAGTGAAATGTGGAACAGTAGACCAGGGTACACTAAATTATATTTTATGAGAAACTATCAAATGAAACATGAACATGAAGCAGTAAAAAAATGAGAAATGGAACGATGTAAAATTGGTGTCTAATTTAATTTTTGGAATATATAATTGAGGAACTTTTCGATAGAGAACAAGATAAGAGAGAGGAAACAATGGAAATGGAACAACATGAAAACCAAAAGTTATGCTTTCACAGAAATGAAACAGTGGAAAAGGAGCAATGCGAACACCATAAGTTATTCTTCCTGGTAAGGGAAACAATGGAAATGGAACAGTTTGAAAAGCATAAGTTATTCTTCCATTAGCCTACCTATTGCCGCAGGTAAATGATTTGTAAATTATAGACAAACAAACGCAGCAAGAAGTGACTATAAACATTGACAGAGAGGTAAGCCGAAGACTAAATACCCTTCTAAAAGAGATGTGATCCATTTAATATGGATATAAGTAAATCTCCAGATATCTTCAAAATAAATCGAACTATCTATTCATAATATATTCGATCTTCTATTAATCTTTGTCAACTAAGTCATTGTATGTGATAAGTATGATATATGTTATATTAATGGAAAAGAAATATAGAAGTAGCAATAGACAAATGAGATGTCTTTGCATAGATTAATTTATATGAACAACGACCAATGTATACGATAATATGCCATATATTTGTTAACTGATTTCTACTACGTATACAACTCAACGAAGAAAAAAATTAGAATACTTTCTATTAAAGTACCTTTAAGTGACCAAACTGGGGGCCAATGCAGACCATTAACGACCAGCCAATGTCTGTGGGCAGGGTTTTCGGTTAGGCAACAAGAACAACAGAGAGACAAGAGAGGAAAAAAATTACTTTCCAGCCAAGAATAACAACAGAAATAGAATCTGCCTCGGTCTCAGCTTCAGCCTTAACCAACAGAAGAACCAAGTCAAACTTTTCTACGGACTCATTCAAATTTTTGCCTAGCAATTTGGGCTCGGTCCCTGCTCTACTCTTTCTCTCCCTTACTCTTTCTATTTCTCTCTCTTCTATTTTCGCATTTGTTTCTGTTTTCTGTTTTTTTTTTTGCGTGGTCGCCAACGATGGCGACTTGCAAGCGCTGACTTTGACTCTTTCTATGAAGCAAAAAAAAAACACAAAAACCAGTCCCAACCGGGCAGCAAATGCGTGTGCGATTTGTTGCCGTTCTTGTTGTTGTTGTTGTTCTTTTTCTTCCTCCTCTTCTTCTTCTGCTCGTTGTAGCAGTAACAGCAACAGCAAGAGCAGCGCCAATCACACGCTTCCCGGCACACACAAGAGTTGTTCCTGTTCTTTGGCAAGCTCTCATATTATTTGTATGCCTATGAGGCTAAAGCGCTAGGTTATGCCAAAATGTTAAGCATGAATGTAACAAATATATTAGGTATATGCTGACAATTTATGCGTGATAAAAGTATACAACTAATAGACATATTTTATACATATATTTATTGAATATATCAGTTATTGAATTAATGAAAAAATATAATATATTCTATTTATTATATTTTCATCAATTTTTTGGAATGGTATGAACAAGTTAAGATATCATCCAAACTTTGTAGATATGTACATAATTTATAAATAATATAAATTGTAATACAGAAAGGCTCAAACGTATAACAGTTTACTTCCAGTTATATTAGATGTATAGCAGTTTTGTTAGTATATAACTGTATGTGGTTGCCTAAGTGTATTCGGATTAGCTTGCTTCACAGTTGATTCTAGGGTAACTGCTGTGCGAGTGCTGCCATCTACTAGCTTTGTGCTGCGACAGTTGCTGCCTGCTGCTAGCTGCGCAGCTGGCGCCAACGTCGACGTTCCCGCTACACTTTGCCTATTCTAGCTAGTTTCACCTTGAAAAGTTCATTCACGCCATAGCCAAAAAAAGCCGAAACGCAGCGCCAAAGTCCGCAACAAAATGTAGCAAAAAACATGCACAAAAATAACATAATTTATTTTTTTTCTACTTCTGCTGCGTGCACGCAAAAGAGCAGGACAGAGCGAGAGTGAGGGAGATAGAGTGGGAGAGGCAGAGGCAGAGGCAGCTAGAGCTGAGCAACTGCTCGGTCACTGGGCATCGTTTATAATGCAAATATAAACGCACTTTTTGAAGTCCCCGACTTATTTATGGTCTGTTTTTTATTCTACTCTCTCTGCCACTCTTTCGCTCTGCTTCTACTTCTACTTCGTTTAACTAGCCACGTTTGCAGTTCTCGGAATTTTAGCTGGGTTTTAGTATTAGATTTAGTAGAGTTGGATGGATCGAAATAGAGGCAATTTGGCTTGACATAGCACGATCCCAGTTAGATGTATGTAATCTTATCGTGCGATTATGTGCAGCGATATGATATGATATGAAATACTATACTATATTTACTATCATATCTCTACACTTACAACGATAACAAATGGGTCTTTGGTAACACAAAACGCTCAAAAAAAAGTTGAGGTATCAAAATAGATTTAAGACAGTTAGATTATAGATATGCCAATATAATTAAACTAAATTTATTGAAAGTATGTTATATAGTATATTTAATTATTGTATTTATATATATGTATTCAAAATATATTCAATCGATTTTCCTTAATTGAGTTGTATATGAGGTATTAAATATATAAGATTTCTGCTTGGCATAATAATATATAATCATTTTACTTATTTTTAAGATTCATATATTTATAAAATAGTTCATATAGCTAATAAAATCAATCTAATAATTTTGATATATATTTATATTTATATATATTATATTTTTGATATATATTTATATTTATATATTTATTTCTAATTCAAAAAAGTTTTAGCTTAATCATAAATACTAGTAAATATTTTAAAAATAAATTGAATTTTTAGCTTACATCTTAGATATTGTTTAAATTGTATTTCCTCCTTTCCTAAAATACAGCTATTTATATATTATCAGTTGGCTGACATATCTAAATTTTACGCACTTTCTACTATTAAATACTTGCCAATATGATTCATTCAAATAGTAATAAAAAACTAAGTCAGCTGTTGGCTTCCACAAAAGGCAACCCCAAACAAAACAAAATAGTTCTGATTACGCAGTTGGAGGCCAATCAAAATATTTTGCACACCCCCTCAACACCCTTATACAGCCGCCAAAGCGCAAAAAAACTATCAAAATTGGCAAATGCGAAATCAAAAACAACTGCTCTTCTTCTTGCTCACACTTTTTTTTGCACATATCAAAACAAATGGCGAAAATTCGGTGAAGTTCAAGGTGTGAGCCATTGTGGTGAAGAGAGCAGAAGCAGAGAGGGGAAGAGAAGAGAGAAGCAGAGACAGAACAGTTGATATAGAGGAAAAAATGAACAATAACTGATGGCTGATTGCTAACGAGAGAGAGGGAGGGAGAAAGAGTGAGAGAGAGAGCAAGGGAGAGAAAAAACCTCAGCGAGATAAAGAGAACAACGATCGCAGTAGCTGCTAGACAGAACGAAAATGCAGAAAGCAAAATATCAAAAAAAAAAGCTATGCTTTATCTATTTAACATCATACATATGTGCATATAAACATGTGTATAAATAAATACATATAGACAAATATATATATATATATATATATTTATATATATATGCGTATAGGCTCTTATTTATGGCTATGTGTAAAATGCGTGCGGCTGAAAAGCTTTTAAAAACTTTTTTGTTGCCCGTTGCTTAACTAAAAATGAGTATATTGACTGCATGCTAGACCTAAGCTCTCAGGCTTGAGATAGTTTATGCTTGGTCATGAAAGTATTGAGAATTTCTCCAAAAAAAGTGATTTAATATGTGCTCATATAAATACTCATTGAGAAACAATAAGAGTGGCAAAGATCAATGATTAAGAACACTAATTATACTCGATTATAACTGTCAAACTAGTTGTTGCACGGATAATATTTTATATTAAAAATATCGTTGTATGTTCTATAAATCCCTTGAAGACTAGCTTTTCTAATTGGAATATTTAATTTGTTTTTTTTAAATATTGTTGAACGAGTGTTAAATAGTCAGTTAAATGAACACACAACCATTTTTTTTGTTTTTTTTTTCGTCTGGTCATTTTTTTTGGTGCGTTTGCTAAAAAAAATAATAAAAAGCTTTTGACAACGCCAACGCGCCTCTGCGATCTTATCTTATCTGCCAAATCGTGACTTCGCTGAACTAAACTAACTAGCAACAACAGCAGCAACAACTATTAACAACAGCAACATCGACGCACTTTTTAATGAGTCTCGATTAAGTTTATTGGTTTTTTTTTTGCGGGTGCGAGTGACGAATAGTCGGGTAGGTTTTGCTCTGTTTATGTCGCTGGCATCTGAGTCTCACATAATCTATGTATGTTATGTGGGAATATGCCGCCAGACATGTGTGACCATATAGTATATATAGGTATAGCTACTTGTGTGCTCCTATGCTCAGCGGCTGTCATCTGCGATTTATTTTTATCTCTCATATTTTTTATTTGCCTTTGGACATTTATTAACAAAAAATTGATGATGAGAAAAGAGGCACAAATAGTGCAGATTATAATAAATTGGTTGTTCGTAACTGACAACGAAATATAAATAAATATGTTAAGGCTGAAAGAGATAGGAAGAGGTAAGAGTGCACTAAGCGGGGCTGTCTTAGTGAGAGTTGGCCTGAATCTATATGGTATATATATGCGGGTATATGCGATCTATAAGTGAAAATCTAGTTTTTCATATTTTTTTATGTTTTTTATATCTATATATATTGTTCAAGCATGCACATGTTATTTACGCTCACCTTGTCGGTTTGGTTGACGTCTTTATTTTCAAGTGGACTACGATCATTCTAAAGTTGCAAAACGATTGAGTTTAAGGACAAAAGGAAACACTTTTGACCTGTGGGAAATCATAGCAATAAGCATAAACTTTTTTTTTTACAGATGAAAGGATATTTAAGAAAAATTTCGCGATGCTTTTCGTAGTTTAGCTAACGAAGTTATAACTTACACATTTTGCTTTAAATTTTGTTGTGATCTTTTCTATATAATATAATAATTTATAATTCAAATATATGTGAGTGCATTTATGTATATGTATAAATTAATTCCATTTTCGTGTTTTACAACTTTATTTTCGCATTCAGCTAAAGTGTTTTGGTATCCAAAAAGAGTTTATAAAGTTTTTATACTTTAACAGATTAAATATACGAAAATGTCTAGTTATCAAAATAGTCCAGATTTGATCAAATAATTACAGTTTGGTATCGATTTAAATCGATTCCGATTAAAAACAAAATTTAATGAATTGAAACTAGCCAAACAATTTGTGAGCCATAAATAATTCGATTCGGCTCTAATTCCATATATATGTTGTTAAGGTACTAAATTTGATTGTACAGGTTCCACACTTAATAATAAAAAAATAAAAAAAAAAAAAAAAAAATGAATATTCAGAATATATACACTCTGCCATGCCTCTTTCTATCTCTTCTCTAATTTCTGCTTTAGTCACTTCCAAAGCATTCATCATACATATATCTATCATCATCAGCTAATCATATACAACTGCTCCACAATTAATATTACAGCATCCCGAAAGTATGCTACAATTCCCAACAAAGTTCACTTTAAGCATATGCGGAAACAAATCTGTTGGCAAAGCGCCCTTGGCCCACTGAACCACTTAGTATGTAACCTAATACAACTTTTAATCTACAGAGATTGCAAAAATAAAATGCCAAAAGAACCAGGGCAGGAGGGAAAGGTAGTCTAACTGCTGCTGCTGCTGCAAGTAATTATCCTTATAGTCCTTTTTTTTTGCCCGAGTTGCGAAATATGTAAATAAAATGAAGCTAGGCCAGAATTTTTCGTTTATTCTTTTTGCATGTAAAACAGACCTTTTGCATTATATTCACATACTTTGATTGCTTAAGCGCGCCGCCTGGGTCAGCGCTAAATCAGAGGGGCATCAGGCACTCAACTGACTGCATTGGGCATACGCTGTAAACACGTTTAGATGTGCGTGTCTGACAGTTAAATATGAAATTATATAGAATAATTTTTGATTGAAATTAGTTTGGACTAAGGTCTAGAACATAGATGCCAAATTTAGACACTCTTACTTTTACAGTTACTGAGTTCAATGGGTTAGCCTGAATGGAGTATGTTTATAGGACAATAATCTATTTGGTTTTTGTTTTCAGAAACTCTATATAAGCTGTAAAAATCTTTTTTTAATTTATGTTGCAAGTAGTTATATACAGCAGCTATATGAAAGCCTCGAGTTCACATAGCAAATTTTGACATTTGAACTCAGGCAGTTCCTGAGGGTCATGTGATAGTATTGACTATCTTTTATAGTTATAATATATATAATATATTTGCCATATAAATTTATATAACTACTAAAAGTACTTTTACGTTTGCCCATTGCCCATCCATAGTCAGAGCTTATCATACCCCATTTGCACTGTTTACAGGTAATTCAAAAAAAGGTGCTCTCTAAAAATTTGTTTTTGACCCCGAATTTGCTTATCTCACACGCATCGCCACTGACTTAAATATCTCATTTAACGCCAGGGCGAGTACGTTGAGCTGACTTACTTTTGGGTGGCTTTGCTGCACTTGCTAAAACACACGCACACATACACATATATATATATATAGCCAAGTATATATATATATATACATACATACAACTAAATACGCGCACAATAAATTTTCACATGTTTATCCCTTTTGCCACGCACACACACACACACACACTCACAGCGCTCTGTCCAACTGTTTCTTATGTCCTGCGTGTGCTTTGTCCTGTTCCAAATATACTACGGCCTTTGTGCGTACGTGTGTGTGTGTGTGTGTGTATATTGGTGTGTGCGCAAAGTGTGTCAAAAAGTTTTTGGCTATTACTTTCACTACTTAGGGCTAGATTCAGGCAGCGACAATAGCAAAAGGAGAATAGTGTGAGCTGGGCATTACAGCCAGTGAGGGTTGTTATGTGTGTGTGGGTGTGTGTGGGAGTGTGTGTGCTGTTGCTCTGCTGTTTGTGGCTGTGCGTGTGTGTAATGCGACAAATTAACAATGTACTTAATTAATATGTCAAATTGGATTACAATTTGCTAAAAATTTGTCATAAATGTTGGCCACTGTGCTTCCACCTCGCTAAACACTGCCCAAGCAGTAAGCGACATAATAAAATGTCTCGATTGGGTGAAAGTGATTAGAGAGCAGCTGAGATAAGGTTATTTACACAGAAATATCTGGGTTCTCAGATATGACAAACTGCCCTTGATTGTAATTCCCAATTGGTTTTGGGCATTCATTTGAAGTGAAACTGTGGAGTTGTTGAACGTTTTGATTTGTTCTTTTGGTGTAAAGGGCTGAAAGGGGCTGAAAATATTGCACAATTTACATAGTTTTTTTTTGTTAAACATGTCATATTATTTTGCTATAATATTTAACTTTATTATATAAGCCTTATAAGTTTAAAATGCTATCAGAATACTTAAGTAGCTTGATTATAAAAATTGAAAGAAATAAATTCAATGTAAAAAGCATCTTTAAGCACACATGAAAACTTAAATGCCAAGTAACTAAAGTATTACACTACTATTCTAAAATATTCTTTAACTACTGCCTACATACACATATTACATAGAAATATTATTTTATGATATAATTATGTTCAACATTAAAATGGAATTCATCTATTTGCAAGTCAAGAGACAGCTGCTACAGCTGCTCATCAACAAGTAAAGCCACTAAAAACTTATTAACTGCGCATATATAAATTTTAATTAGACTTCACACACATACACACACACACAGAGTAGGCGGCATAGAAACCAAAAATTTTGTAGCGGGGATTCATCTTAGCCTTAATTAATTTTTGGCCAAGTGACATTCCCCATGGCACACAAAATATATATAAAGATATATATATATATATACATGTATATGTATAGAGTGAAAATCAAGCTTCGCTTGTGATAAATTGATTTTCGCTGAGCGAAAGTTTTGCTGCAAAAGCGCAGCGCGCGAAAAAGTATCTCACGGATACACAAAACTGTTTTTGAGTGGGCCAAAGGGAAGAGGTAGGCCAGTGGACTGGGTTAAGGGGGCGGTTATAGGTGGGCTGCTTGCTGCCTGCCAGCCTGCCAGCCTGCTGCGTTGTCAAAGTAACGAGTGCGCTGTCAAGACTGTCAGCCACACCCACACAGACACACACACACACACACACACAAATGTCAGGCGTAAGTAAACTAAAAAGACAAAAGCAAATGCCTAAAAGTGTGCTACACATAAGACGCAAGTATATAAAGGCCTGGTCGTAGCTGCTGCTGCTGTTGTTGCCTTTGCTGCTGCTGCTGCTGCGTCTTTCAGCTTTGCAAGTTGCCAAGGCGACGCTAACATTTGGCCATGAGCTTCAGCTACATCTTCATCTCCAGCTCGTCTTCAGCTTCAGCAAATGCAACAACAACAACAGCAGCAACAGCAGCAGCCGCAGCAGCAGCAGCAGCAGTCGCATTGACAAAAGACTTTTTGGGTTTTGGTTTTTGCGTTACGCCTCCCTTTTGGTTAGGCCTATCCAGCCGCCTTTCACTTTCTGCTTGCCTACCCCACCTTGCCTTTTGCCCTTTACTCCCCTCACTCTTCGGCCCTCTCTTTCTCTCTCTCTCTCTCTCTGCCTCTTTGCTTACACACTCTACTCCCATCTCTTTCTCTCGCTTTTCGCATTTTGTTGGAAAACTCGAATGTCAGTTGTAATAGCTTCGGCATATAAATCAATAAAATGATTGTACGCACCTTTGCGCTTTTCCTCCATTGCTCACATTCCTCTTGCGCCTCGGCTCGCCTCTACAGCTGCTACCTTTTTTTTCTGTGTCATTTTCCTTCTTGCAGCTTTTGGTTCTGGCCACGGGCACTTGTAACAACGGCTGGCGGCCTTTACTACAGTTTTGTTGCTGTTTTTTGTTGTTGCCGGAATACAGCAAAAGGGCTGGTGAAACGAGGGTCAACCCAACAGCTAGGCATTGCTTTGTAAGCATCTATAATATTTATTAAAAAATATTATTATTTTTATATATATAATATATATATATAAGGTTAGAATAATTTTAGCAAAATGATATAAGCAGCAGCAGCTTTTATTCGTATAAATTTTTATTAGTAGAAGTGCCTCAAAAATTACTTTTGACTTAATGAATATATTTAAAAAAAAAACTGTTCATTTTTTTTTTTTTTTTTTTTTTTTTATTATTATTAAGTGTAGAACCTGTACAATCAAATTTAGTACCTTAACAACACTTGTACATACATGGAATTAGGGCCTGTAAGCATAATTATTATAATTTTATTTAAGTCAATTTTCAATTAGCTTTAAATAACCTATGATCAAATGGCAATTGATACTGAATATTTTAACAGTCGTGTATTATTAATAACTTAAATAGCTGCCACAAAATTGGGATTGAAAATAGTATCACGCTTGTTTGGTCAGCCATTTAATTTGCTGCTTAAGGTTTGAGAACTGAAATTCCTAGGTTTTATTAGAATTTATTTTTATTATTTTTTATTTTTATTATTTATTATTATTAGAATTGCCCTATTTTTTAACTAACTTTTTATGACACAACTAGTCAATAGCTAATCGAAAAAAATCAATTTTGAATTAAAGTAAAATATGTGCTTTGCTCACTGACTAAGTCTGAACAATAATTCTACAGACCTTGCTTTACTTGTAATATTTCATTAAAAAATCACTAACTTCTCGATTCACCCCATTGGCAATGCCCACATGGCCGTTCACTAACAAACCGCCTGCCACAGCCCCTTCTTGCGCCTCCACCTTCCCCAATTTGCTTCTCTATGCCCGCTCTAACATTAAAATGTATTTGCTACCAGCTTTTCAGGTACGGATGCTTGTTGCTGCTGTTGCTCTGCTTCTTCTTCCATTTCTTGTTGCTGTTGTTGCTGAAGTTGGGGCCATTTTGCTGACTGTTGATGATGATAATGGGCCTGGGGTTTGCCTAAGGGAGCGGCCACAACAGTTAGCAAAAGGAAGCAAATGCCAGTCTGCCTGACTGGCATACGCAGGCCTCCACTCCCCCCCCACGTCTGCCCTGCCTCTGTCTGCCACTCTTATACATTTTTACGCATTTTTGATTTATGTGGCAAAAACAACAAAAATGAAAAAGCAGCGAGAGGCGCAAATAAATTGGCGACATTTTACGCTGTGTATTGAAAATGCATTTTGCGAGACGTGAAATAAAAAATCAGCGAAAATAAATTTCGTAAGCACATTTAGCAGCTGCAGGAGCAACACTGGCAATAATGTTAATGATAATGGCAACGCTGGCGGTGCGCAGCGGCGGCCAGGTAGGCGCACACCTGCGGTCCACATATGCGCATGCAGGGGAAAAGCAGCGGGCGTTGAGAGCCTCAAGCTACAAACCATTAAAAAAGTTTTACAATGCAGACACACGCACTTTTTTCCTCTGCCACGCTTACAGTGGGGGGGGGGGGGGAGGGCGGATTGCGCTGCCTGCTGCGTCACAGCTAAATTTTTAGGCACACTTTAGTGAGGCAGCTATTTTTTCTTGCTCTTTTCCCACTCCTTCGCCCGGTTTTCCTTTCTATGGGCAACAGTGCGCATACTTGATGCTCGCATTCATCCAGCGCCTTGATGGAAGACCACAACACATGCGAACGAAAAGTTGCTCCGGCTGCGAACTTATTTTTCCTTCCACGCATTTTTCCAGCTTTGCTGCTTCCCTTTTTTTCCGGCGTAGAATTTACAACAAGTAGGGCAAGTCAAGAAGCACTTGAAATATATTTCCCTTTCCTGTTTTCCACTTCTTTTGCCTGCTTTTTTCTTCTCGTTTTTTTTTTGGGCATCGCAATTTATGTTGCCGAGTTTAAAGTGCCATAGATGCTAAGCATAAGCTGCTTTGTCATATGCCAGTTTTTTTTCTTATTCTCTTTTTATGTCAGTTGATATGAGCACCTAAATACCTTGATAATTGTATATTTCTTTTGAATTTTTCATGTGAAGTGTTGACCATTTGGCCACGAGTAAGAGCGAGAGCGAGAGAGATGACTTTCTGCTGCTATGGAAACTCCTGTGTATCAATCAACTATGCGCTGTCAATCATTTGCCCTGACGTCTATTGATAAGCCAAGAAGCCCAATGCATCAAACTGTTCCATATCAATCAGCTATCAATCTTCTTTATGGCAGCAGCTTCCGCACACATTTTTGCATGAGTCTTAACTATTTCTGCCATATTCAATTAATTATATAATATGAAACTTCTCTTAACTGTATATCAGATGGATTCTAATCAATCACTGATGTATGAATTGTATGCAGATGGTCAATCTATCGAACTTTTATATAAAAAAAGATTTTATAATCATAATATTATGATATTGAAGTTTTTTTTTTAATAGAAAAACCTGAAAGCAACACTCCTAATATTGGAACATCTACATAAAATTGTTATCAATCAAATTTAAATTTTTACTGCTAAAGTCATTTAATCAAAAGAATTTATACCAGATCTAATATTTATCAATTAACATCAATCAATCTTCAATCAAAGATTTGCGAAACACTTTTTGATACTGGAAATTGATATCAATCAGAGTTCAATCTAGCCTCTTCTTCAACTTTAGATATACCATTTTTGTATGCTCTCAAATTCGCATCAATCAGAGCTCAATCTGTGCTTAAATACTTTGATATTTATCTATTTACATCTATCAATCTTCAATCAAAGATTTGCGAAACACTTTTTGATACTGGAAATTGATATCAATCAGAGTTCAATCTAGCCTCATCTTCAACTTTAGATATACCATTTTTGTATGCTCTCAAATTTGCATCAATCAGAGCTCAATCTTTGTTTAAATACTTTGATATTTATCTCTTAACATCAATCAATCTTCAATCAAAGATTTGAGAAACACTTTTTGATACTGGAAATTGATATCAATCAGAGTTCAATCTAGCCTCTTCTTCAACTTTAGATATACCATTTTTGTATGCTCCCAAATTCGCATCAATCAGAGCTCAATCTGTGCTTAAATACTTTGATGTTTATCTATTAACATCAATCAATCTTCAATCAAAGATTTGAGAAACACTTTTTTGATACTGGAAATTGATATCAATCAGAGTTCAATCGAGCCTCATCTTCAACTTTAGATATACCATTTTTGTATGCTCTCAAATTCGCATCAATCAGAGCTCAATCTTTGCTTAAATACTTTGCATTTTTTATTAATAAAAATTAAAAATAATTATTTATTATATTTCTTGGTACAGATTAACGACATATTTATTTTCATTATGGAAAAACATTTTTCAATAAACATTTCCCAATTCAAGTCAATCACTTATATTATACTCATATTTCTCGATTTTTAAGGCAAAATAATTTTGTTTTTCTTAGAATATTTGACAACAATCGACAATTCGTATACTGAGAGACCTTAAGCAGCTTTAGCTTTATATTTATATATGGAATTCATGTGAGTAGTAAAGGTTGCTGGGGGTGAGCTTCACGCACTTGCTCCGTAACGTTGGCTGTCATTCAATTGCTGTGGGGCAACAGCTCATTAAAGTTACATACGATGCTGCCTTGGCTAACAAGCCACCCACAGCCTGCATAAAGCTGCACGCATGCCCATCCACCCACACACAATCTACACAGCGCTCAGACAAGCCCACATGACATTGTCCAGGGAGCTAAATACACGAACGTTGCTGTGACAGCAAAGATAACGCAGCAACAACTCCAATTTGAGTGCGAGAAATGTCAATGCATGTGGCAAGCAAATGACCAGCAGGAGTCACACAACACACACACACGCACAGAGTGTGGTGTGATCTATGCCTATCTGATGTATTTTAATGGTGCTCACATATATTTTTCATTATTGCTATAGCAAAGACAACAAAAAAAGAAGAGAAACAATGTAGCAAAATAAAGCAATGGCTAGTCAAACAAGCTGAAGTAAACCTAGTCAACGAATATAATATACTCTACTAGTATGGATATGTGTTATTGTATAGATTAATAGATAGTATAGATTAATAGTCAGGGAAAATAGCATGAGCGGGAGCAGACCATGGCAGACTGCTAGGAAAAATTAAGTTAAGTGGGGGCTACGGCAGATGGATAGAGCAGGGTCTAAAGGCATGATGAGACCTCTGTCTATAAGAAACTTATGATCTTTGGTGATGGCTAATATCGAAAGGAACTAAATAAGATGGCAGAAAAGTGATGAATTCAGCTGAACTTAGTGCAAAAATGCAAAGGACGACGCAGATGTATACAAGAAAAGACTGAACTGGCCGAAACTATGCTTGAACTCAAAGTAGAGACCACAATGAAGCCAATTTGCAAAGACAAAGTTGCGTAAAAAGGAGTCTGTGACTTGACCGAAAAGGTTTTGCGGCGTAAAAGTGAGACCTTGAAGCAGTATGACAGAATCATGTTCAGTTAGAGGACTGATGATAGTGCTTAGTGCGCTCACATTGCTCCTACTTGAAGGTTAATGTCAGGTTGCTAGGCAAAGATTTTTAACTCAATAAGCGGCATTAGAGAACGCAGTTCAAAATGAGGCCTTACTTTACACACACTCAAAACTAAGTGTCATATAAATACCATTGGCATTATTGCGCTAATTACAATGACCAATATCATCATATATTTTATTTTTATAATATTCAGCTTTAGCAATATTTCTTAACTTTCATGCAGCTTAGCATTATTCAACAATTATCCAGGCCTTAGCCACACATTGCTTGTAGCTAATAAGCCCTATTCGCTGATCTAAGCACTGAAAGAGTTGCCTCACGCCCACACAGTTTGCCCAAACCTACGCATTACGTATACGCAACGCATGCCAGACTCGCGCGCACAGTCTGTGCGGACCAAAATTTATTTCGTGTACACCAGAGGACGCGAATTTGGTGGCTGCATGCAGCCACAGGCAATGCCCAGCATCCCCTGCTGTTGTGGCGCTCACATTTCCCCCAGCGCTGGGAGTCGTGCTGCGGCATTTTGGGGTTTGCGCGCAACATTTTTTATGGGGCCCAACGTTGAGATTGCAATTTAAAAATCGATAAATTGCAATTAATTTAATGGTCACAGCGACATCCAACAACAAATTTGCTAAATAAATCATGAGCCACTGCAGTCAAACGTTGCGGTTCGTTGGGCGCAGCGAGCAGATGCCATAAAATGACGCAGAAAATTTACATTTTTGGCATAAACTAATCGAATTGAGGGCAGATGGCAGAAGACATTGCTTTGGAAGCCAGTTAAACCTATCCATAATTTCATTCAATTCTTGTCAACAGAAAAGAATGCACTAAGAATCAATTCTAGCCTCTTGGAGGTCATTTATTATAATCGATAATTATCGATAGTAAAAGTTTCTTATTTTTTTAATAATATTGTTATATTCAATTAAATTAATTAATCTCTTTTCATCTCTAGCTGTCAGCATGTAAGATTTATTTTTAGTTTTTACTTTGATATGGCAGAATATTAAGGATATTCCATATTAAATGAACTCAAGACAGGCTTCATGGGCATCTTTCGTCGTGCAAAAAAATGTTGGAAAATTGTTATTTATTAAGGCTAAACGGGCACTTAATTAGCCACAGCAACTCAGGCTAATGGATGACAGCAAATGGAAAAGATTAAGGTTGCCACGGCGATGCTTGAAAGTCAAAAAACACGCAAATTGAACGCTGGAAGGAAGGTGGCAGCCGGAAGCCAAGGGACAATCTAAAACAATGAAACAAATGTGAATAATAAAACTAAAAAGCAGGCACATTATGCAGAGCTTACGACTGGTTCTATAAATAGACATATAGAAGCATGGGAAGAAGGGCCAGAAGTAGCTGGTAGGCATATTTAAGAGAAGTTTTTGTGAATGAGCCAAATATTAAATAATTTTATTTTTATGATACATTTTTTTTTTGTCAGGAAATTGCATAAGCACTTAAGATAATTGAGAATTATTGGCATAAAAAATATGTTAAGTATTTATACAAAGTTTGTTGATAGAGAAAATAAGAAAAAAAGTTAAATAATATATTTGGAAATTAAATACATAATTTCATTCAATGCATATATGATTAAAACTAACTGTAAAACTTAACTTACATCTTCTTGCTCTCAGTCATGGGGCCACATAAATGAGGTGCGTCTGAGTAATTATTGAAATTAACTTTAAGATCATTTGACAGATTTGGTTAAATAAATATAAAAAGCAATTGTGACTGTTGCAATCAGGTGTCTAGCACTAAAGCTCTTAAGATTTGCCAAGCCACACTGATCATAGTTACTTCGATATATTCTAGTTTTTTAATTTTTAATTTTTAAATAATTTAAAAATTTTTTGTTAGCTTAAATAATAGCGTTTCTGCTATACCAGATACAGGAAGTGCCAATTCGCACGGCTACTTGTGAACGTTTTGAAGTAATTTAACTCTAATGACCTGTTCCTGTTCTTTTCACTTTATATATTTATATAAATATATATATATATATATATATATATATATATATATATATATATATATATATATATATATATATATATATATATATATATATATATATATATATATATATATATATATATATATCTAAATTGAATTTATCAAATCGTTGAAACCTTCTTATGAAGTTTGCTTGCCGAAATATCAGAAAGCTCAGCCAGATCAGCAAACCAATCGTAGTCTAATAGCTTCAACTTATCGCTAATAATATGCAACTATAAAGATAATATTAGGCTTGGTTGATAAACCAAAAAAGCAAAGTCTAGCACAATTTGAGACATCAATGAATAATATAATCATCTAATAGTCAAATAAAAAATAAACATTCAGTGCACAAAGCTAATTATATGTAAAATGTATTATCATTCTATAAACATACTTGATATTATCCGCTGTGTATACAGCCAAATTGCAGTTGAGCATAAATCACATACCCATTCAAAGAGAGTGAGAGTGAAATTTTAATTAAACTGCTGCGCGAGTCATTTGTAGCCGTGGCAAATGCGAACTGGAGCATATTTTAAATGCAGCAATGAAAAACAATTTGCTAGCTTAAAATGTTTTGGTTGGACTGCTGCTGCGGCGGCTGCTGCTGCTGCTGCTGCTGCGTGTCCAATGTCCTTGTTCACTGGCAACGGGCATTTGCATAATTTCCACCCTGGGATGGGTTGAAGTGGCAGCAACTCAGATTCGCGCTGCGATTGCTGATTAGGTGCCTGTGCCACTGCCATCGACTACGTCCAGCGTCCTTGCTGCTGTGGTCCAGCAACGCAGCATTTAATTACCAACCCAACCCGAGCAAAAAATAAGAGAGCAGAACATGAACAGCAATGGGCCAAATAGGCAGAGGAAAAAAACAGGTTAGGCTGGCAGAATACAGCGTCAGAACGTGCCGAGACAGCGCCTTGCCTTGCCAGCGACAGCGACAGCTACAACAAAACCTAATTTTCTCAAATTTCCAAACGGCCAACCAAAAAACAACAACAACAACAACAAAGCTCGGCAAAATATGGCGCAGTTTAAGTGCGACTCAGAAGTCCGAAAGGAAAGACGCAGCCAGCAGCAAGCAGTGGGAAAGAGGCGAATATGCACTGCACAAAATGTTGATAGCTTTAATAAACAAGCCAGAGACATTTAGCTAAAGCTAAAGTGGAGTTTAACGAGCTGAAGCGACTAAGCAGACAAACTGAGCTAAGAGTAAAGTAAAGTGAGTCGAAGTGGCAAAGGCTTTAACTTGAGAACAATTTAATATTATTTCGATAAATGATTTTTTATATAAAATTGATAAATGATATAAATATAAATAAGATTAAAAACTAAAGAAAATATATACATTATAATATATAAAGTTAGACTCGGGTTCAATAAGTTTTGCACTTCTGCAAGTAGCCACTACTATTTTTATGAACAACTAAATGTTGACTCACATGTTCCTATATTTGTAACAAAAATACGAAAAAATAAATATAAAGTTATATAAAATTTATTAAACTTAATATTCGCTCTACATATTTTCAAAATATTGTGTTTATCATGAAATTTTGTTGTGCAACATTTAGTGCTCAGTCGCACTACTATTTTTATGAACAAGGCTGAATATAGAATACTTAGTAAGTCAGCTCTATCTGTGTTTTAATTACAAAATGTGAGTAGGTGAAAGAAGCGAGCTGGCAGAAACTATCGATAAAGTCAAAGTAGTGACCTTAATGGAGTCAAAGAAGCTTAGAGAAGAGTCAGATCTGGATGCAGAAACATTGAGCAGAGTGCGGAGCTAGAGCACGCAGCAGGTAATGTGGGGTAAGGCTCGACTTTAATATAAAAGGCAGCTTAAGAGAGAACTTATTTAGACATTAAGCAGCAACTGTAGCGCGACAGCGTGAAGAGCCTTTTCACATTCGACAGCCACAAAATCGAATCTTGTGACTAGCTGCATATTTAGCTGTGTATTCAGTTTTCAGTATTCTCATAGGAATCTTAATGGAGCAGCACAACTGAGACATTTGGCTGTTATAAAATATGTAATATATTTTATAATAAATTACGGACATTTACATAATTATCCATGCTTTTATTGCAGTGTACATACTTTTTGCGTATGGCTGCAAAAATATTTTCATTCGAGATGCGCGAGCTGCTGCTTTTCTGTAGCTTCGGCTCAAACAGGTCTCTGCAATGCGACGCGCACACACGCAGTGACAACAACAACAACAACAAAAGAATATAGCCAAAGCAGAGCAACAAACAATGATTTTCATGGTACGTAAAATTAATTAGGGCACTGAGACAAAAATCCTCAAATTTCAATGAGCTGCGCAGCGCTGTCGACGTCAGCGTCAACTAGCGCCACACACAGAGAGGGAGGGCGGGCGGCCAGCCAAGTGGGCGTGGTTGATGGGGTGGCATGCAATGAAAACAAGGCACAGGCACAACTAAAAATACCAATGAGCTTTGAAATTTTGTGGGGGTTGGGCAGCCAGAGCCACATAGAAGCCGGGCAACATAATTACTCTGCAGCTGTGTGTGTGTGTGTGTGTATGTGTATGTGTGCGTGTGCGGCTTGTGCGTAGGCTGCGTCTTACAGTGCAACACATTTTTGGCTGCCTGACTGCCTGGCAGCGCAGTTGGCGTTGACGTCGCTTTATATACACAGCAAAAAGCTTTTTACATAGCAGCAGTTTGTATGTGTGTGTGTGTGTATGTGTGTGTTATCAGCATGACAGCAACAACAACAATAGCCACAGCAGCTCAAAGCTCAAAGGCACAACATTTATTTTTTATTTTTTTTTTGTTTTTATTTTTGCTCTCTCTTAGCTAATACATAATTACAAATACATTTAATCCCGAAAAGTTTTTTTTTTTAATTGTTTTCTGTTGTGTTGGTGCAGAGGACAAAAGCTGAAAAGCCTGGAAAATGCGAAACGATTGCGAGTAGGGAAAACTGAGGGATGAGGCAGCGCTGTGGCAGCTTGCAGGCTGACATTTCGCTTTGATTGACATTTGGCAAGATTGCGGAAAATGTTTCAAATGTGAAAGGGAAAAGGTGAAAAAGTGAGAGAGAGAGAGAGAGAGAGAGAGAGTCACAGGCATTTATAGCTTGTGATGGGCAGGTGCTGTCAGTGGCGCGAATTCCTGAATGAACATTTTTAGCGCCGGGTGAGGCTGCATCCAAATGATGAATGCGCAGTGGGATTTGAAATAAAATTGGAGCAATTATAGATACATAGAAATTATTGAAGATAAAAGTGGGTAAATGCTAAAAGACTACCTTAATGAGCAGCTTTTGCAGCTTTAATGCGCCTGAAAGCTTCTTTAGATATTGGCTAGGCAGCTTGGAGGCACATATATCTGTGATCTTTGGAAACACAAGTTTCTTTTTTGATCATAAGAAAGCAGACACTAAATCCATGTAAGCAACGTAAATATCCAATGAGCCTAAAAGCTGCTTTAATGTCTGATAGGGTTTTCATATTACGCATGCAGTTTCATCATTGAAGTCCCAGCCATACGACATGACTCCAAATATAATGCTGTCAGTCCTAGTCATTAATTGTGTTCGTATGCCATGTTTGATTGAGGATATCATTGTATAAAGTTCTACTTGACCATCATTCCACAAGATCGCTATTCAATCAAGCGGATTGCCCAATTGATATCATTTATATCTTAACTAGGCGTTAACTTGAACTATTAGAGACTTGAACTTGAACTATTAGATCGGCAACAGCAAATAGCTCTGGCTTGTAATTGTTACGACATGACCGCTAATGATAATGATAATAATAATGATAATGATAATGATAATGATAATGATAATGATAATGATAATGATAATGATAATGATAATGATAATGACAATGATAATGATAATGATAATGATAATGTTAATGATAATGAAAATGATAATGAAAATGATAATGAAAATGAAAATGATAATGATAATGACAATGATAATGATAATAATGTTCATGCCAATGACAATGACAATGATAATGATAATGATAATGATAATGATAATGATAATGACAATGATAATGATAATAATGTTCATGACAATGACAATGATAATGATAATGATTATAATAATGATAATGATAATGATAATGATAATGATAATGATAATGATAATAATAATAATAATGATAATGATAATGATAATGATAATGATAATGATAATGATAATGATAATGATAATTATATTGACAATAATAATGATAATAATGACAGTGATAATGATAATAAAATAAATGATATAATTATATATATATATATTTATATGAAAAGAGGATCTAAATTCATGTAATTTCCTTTCACTTCCAGCACGATAATCAGACCAAGTTAAAGTTGTTCCAAATACAAGTAAATGGATTGTCGTTAAGAGTCTCCGAAATGTCGTATATAAGACAATCAAAACTAACTCATGGCCATTGGCCTACGATAAGAAACCCTATAGCTGCCCATGTTGATTCGGGTTCATTTCTTTAGACTCTCGCAATTACATTGAACTTTTTTGCTGTCATTTTCGACGCACATTAACGACCAAATTAATTTCGTTTCCTGTTTGGCTATCTCAAATATATATACACTTATATAATGTATATATATATTTGAAAGCTTTAAGTTGACAATTAACTGTCAGAGGAAAACCAACTCCAACCGCAAGCGACATTTGGCACGCACTTTATGCGCAGAGCTGAAAAGCAAAAACCTCAAAAGCAAAAACTTTTACTTTAAACTAACCGCCAGGGCAGAGGCAGAGCGAGCTCATTGCTATGCAGCGGGCCCGCTGCGACCCACATAAGTAACCAAAGGGAAAAGCCAAAAGGAAAAGCAATGAAAATGTTTGCCTGTTGTGCAGTTGCCAAAAAAAACTAAGCACAAAGCGGCTATATACTATAGTATATTTGTATATATATACACTGGAGCAACAACAGCATTTCACGTCACTCACAATGCCGCTCCTACAACCTCCTGAGCCCCGCAGCCGACGCCGCTGCTGCACACGCACAAAAAACAGAAAATTACAAACGCAGCGGGTCGTTCGGCTGCCTGACTGTGGTGGGTGGCGGTCGGCTCAATAAAGGACTGCAGCAGCAGCAGAGCCCCCCACACACAGACGCACACGCACACGCACACAGATATCATATAGCACACGCATTATATAGGCGCACACGCACTTCTGTTATATATAGCCGAAGAGGCAGCTGCAGCCATCCAAGCAACCACGCCCCCCACCTCGCCACACTCCAACCCATGTCAAAGTCAAGCCACCACCAAAACAAAAAAAAAAAGGAAAAGCAAAGAAAAACATAGAAGAAGAAGCAGCAGCAGCAGCAGCAGTAGAAGTAAATGAAAATTGTACGCCCTGCATTTTTTTTGCTTTTTTTATATATGCCGAGGCCCGAAGCCCATTTCGGTTTTCTTGAACGTCCTTGATCCTTGCAACGCACAGAGGCAACAACAATAAAAAGGGCGCCTGCTGGTCGTCTTCCCAAAACACAAAAACACACCAACACACCAACACACACACACACAGAGAGGGCGAAGCAGCGCATGTAAAAAGCATAGCATACTTTTTTGGGTAGTCGACTGGCTGACGCCTTATCAGTTGTAAAAACAAAACCGGAAGCTCACACACACAGACAGGAAGTCGCGAGCAGAAGCGAGACAGTAAGTGAGTGAGCGGGAGAGAGACAGAGAGCGCGCGTACGACGAACTTTCACAGGGTTTTCGGAAAAGCGAAAGTGAAAAGCTGTGAAGGCAAAGGACAAGGCAAAGAAAGTGAAAGTTGGCCAATACGCAAACGCAAAACGCGAGAGAGCGCAGAGAGCGAGTGCGCTTTGGCAGCAGACCAAGCGAGAGAGAGGGAGGGAGGGAGAGAGGGAGAGCGAGTGAGTGAGAACGAGCGCATGGCAGTGGGCGAGCGAGCGAGCGATTGAGTTCTTTTTGTTGCAGTTGCGCGTCTCAAGAAAACGAAAAAGCTTGAATGCCTCCAATTTTAATGGCCGCAATGTCCTTGGCCAAGCAACGTGCCGAAGGATATTTGGTAAACGCACGCACGCACGCCAGCGCCAACAGCGCCGTCGACTGCGACGCGCGCAGCGGCGTTGGCGCTTCGTTTTTTGAGGCTCGCTTGCATTTACTTTCACTTTCGGCTTCGGCCGCGAACTTGGCAAACAACCCCAAGGACTCAGACCCCAGCGCATACGCACACACACACACAGACACACATATATACGACCACTGGCAACTGCGTCTCATTCCCCCCTTTGCATGCTTGCATATAATGTACTTTTTGTTGCTGTTGTTGTTGTTGCTGGCTGGCAAACTTTTACCCCAAGAGCTTTCTGCATTTTTTCCTTTTTGTGTTCAAGTTTATTTTTGACAGTGTTTTATGCCCGGCGGCCAGGACACTGCAGCAGCGCAGGAGCTGGGCCGCGTGGGCTGGGTTTTCTGGGGGAAATGACAAAATAATGTAATTTGGCATTAGATTTATGCGTGCTGCGCCTTCCTTTTGGTGCGTGTCCTGCAACCAGGACTTTCGACGGCAAAAAAAAAAAAAAACGCAGCGTCGACGTTTCCTTTCGCCTTTCACACGTTCTTCAGCCGTGCCACGCCTACCCCCCGCCACACGCCCTGTGGACCGCCCGCTGCGTGCGCCTTATGCTTCTTGTTTTTCTTCTCCTATTCGGCATGTTTTGTATCCTGTTTTTATTTCATATTTCGCTTCCTTCTCTGGCTGTTGCTGTTGTTGTTGTTTTAAGCCGCTTGTGCGAATTTAGGGCAGGTTTCATTGACGCTTCTTGAGCCAGCTTGTTTTTCTTTCTATTCACTTCATATATACTATATAAATTTGTGCTCTTTTTCATTTTTAGCTGTTGCAAAGAAAAACTTTCAAGTTTCTAGCTTGAAATTGAAAAAAAAATTTCAACAAAGTTTAAAGTGCGAATTTGGCAGAGGCAGACGAAGTGAGTGAGGGGAAGACTTGGTCCTGGGATTTTCGATTCCTTCGTTGATAAATATTACTCGTGTCAATTTAAGCATTATATATTAACAAAGTTATTTTGCCAGACTAATTTGTTGCATAGGCAGTTATGATCTAGATCTTGAAGGTTTCAAATCTTTTTGCGATATTTGTGCATAAAATTCTATAGTTAAAGTGGATATATATTTCTAATATAATATATATATATATATATATATAATATATATTTTTAATATAATAATATATACGATTCCAAAGAATTACCCATTTGTAATGACCGCTAACATTGGCTTTTCATACTTTCTATATTTTTTAAAAACTTTGTTTATAAATATTTTTATTATATTTTATATTTTATATTTTGTTTTTTTTTTATGTATATTTTTTATATTTTATATATATTTATTTTATATAAAATATTATATGTATGTATAATATACATTAATTACAAATGTGCATGATGGTAAATGCAAGCTGAAGTTTATTAGTGATCGATATATATCGATTTAAGAGTAGCTGTTTAAGAGGAGCTGCCATAGGTATTTTATGTGCATTTTGAAAATAGTTAAATACAAGCAAAATCAGGAAAACACATGCCTAAAAGCTATATAGAAGCCTGCTTAATGGCCAGAGATAGTTGTATATGATGATCGATTAATTTATTTATCAAGTCTTGTTGTATCAGAAGAAAAATTGTTAATTAGAAATGTTTCAGTTTTCGGAAAGAAAGAGCGTAGATATATGTTAAATGTTTTAAAATAAAAACTTAACTTTCGATAATTGCTACATCTTTAGTAGACTAAGCTTTAACTTTCTAATCAGATTTATAAAAAATGCGGCAAGCCGCTTAGATATTTACATTTGCTTTCAAAAGAAGCTAAGTGTAAAGTCAACAAACATCGTAGTTGCCTATAGACGAGCAGTCGAACATTTACGGCATTCAAACGAGAAGCAGATCATTGGCATATCAACAATTCAAGAGTTTATTTCAACAAGTTCATTTCAACATTTGCGTAAGAATTGAATTTTATTCTTTGTAAAACACAAATCACTATATTTAAATATATATTTATAGAGCTGAAAATGAATAAGCTAAGTAAATTGTGGAGTGTTCGGGTCCTTGCGGTTCTCGCTTTGTGCAGTATTTTTATGGTCTTCATGCTAGTCGCTGGACAGTCGAGCGGGCTCTACTCGCCGTCAGATGGCGTTGTTGAGCTAACCAGTTCGGACTTCGAGTGCACCGTGCTGCAAGACGACGCTATTTGGGTTGTACAATTCTATGCAGTATGGTGCAGTCACTGTCGTGCAGTGGTGCCCGAGTACCAGAAGTTGGCCAAGGCCCTGAACGGCGTCGTCAAACTGGGCGCAGTCAATGGAGAGCGAAATGCCGATCTAAGCGCAACGTATGAGGTACGCGGCTTTCCAGTGATCAAAATTTTCGGTACCGATAAAAAGAAGCCGATCAATTACTTTGGGCCACGCACAGCGCATGCGATTGCCGAGTCAGCGCTGTCTGTGGTCAAGAAACAGATCAAAAGCGTCATTGGCCACGTCGAGAATGTTGAAACACCTGAAGAGGAAAGCATTTGCTTCGACAGCGACGTAATCGAGCTGCAGGCGGAAGACTTCAAGAAGCAAGTGCTCAAATCGAATGACATTTGGCTGGTGGCGTTCTATACGCCCTGGTGTCCACACTGCAAGAACCTGGCGCCCGAATGGATCAAGGTGGCCAAGGAGCTGAAGACCAAATGCAAAGTGGGTGCAGTCGATGCCAGCGCTTTCAGCGAGCTGGCAGCCGAGTACAACGTGGTGGGCTATCCCACGATATTCTATGTTTCTGCTCAGACGGAGCATGCGGCTGATGCCAAGGAGTATAAAGGTGCTGAGCGCACAGCAAAGGCAATCGTAGACTGGGCCAACAGCCAGCAACTGGCGCTGGGGCCGGCCTCCAAGATCGTGGAGATAGTCAGCAAGGAAAAACTGTACAATGCGTGCATCGACGCGGACTGGTGCATGCTAGCCTTCCTGCCCCCGTTGAGCGAATGCAACGCCGAGTGCAGGAACAATTTGCTGAATGAACTGCACGGCGCGGCCACCAAGTACAGTACGCAGCGCTGGGGCTGGGTCTGGAGCGAGGCGGCGCAGCAGTTGCCCCTCGAGAATGGCCTGCGCGTCAATCAGAAGTATCCGGCCCTAGCTGTGGTCAATTGCAAGCGTATGAAAATGGGCCTGTTCAGGGGCGCCTTCAGCGGAAAGGCCCTCGACGATTATTTGGCCAACATTGCCAAGGGGCGTGGCAAGCTAACTACAGTCGATTGCGATGACATCCCACAAATAGCGAGCCACTCAGCCTGGAATGGCCGGGATGCCAAGGAAAACGACACAGCCAGCGGGCGTCTCCTCGCAGATGAACTATAATAGCTCCCGAGCTTCATTGACATTTATTAAGATCGTTCGTGATCTATTATTCTTGATATAGTGTTGTCTACATGTTACTGTTGTGACTCGTAATATTCTTCCGATTTCAACCCGATTCTAAATTTATTTTACTTTTATACTTATTCTAAATTTTAATGTACATTTGAACGTAAATACATGAAAAAAAAATAATTTTACAGAAAAATAATTTTTTTTGTACATTTAAATGAACTATGCAGACTTTGACTCAAAAACAGTTATTTCAAAAATGTTTTTATATTCGATTTTTTACATTGAACAAATTAAAAATTGTTTTGAATTTTTTTTCATTAGACTTTTCCAAGTTTATTCCATGATTTCAGATTTCCATTAAAAAGAAAATATTTTTTCAGAATATGCAAAATATCTATAAAAAAGTTTAAACATATGTCCAAATACTAATCGGAACTGCCTGACTATAAAATACGTTCACAGCCAGCCAATCTGTGTTACGAACTCAGCATAGGCTTTGAGCAAAAGCATAAGCTAAATACACAAGCTCAGTTACACATATAAACGCCCACATAAGCCTAGGGAAAGTAAGTTCAAAATAATAATAATAATATTAATAATAATAATATTAATAATCATTTTAGACTGAAAAATGTTCCAATTCTGTTTCAAACTGATTAAAATATTCACAATTTGTAAACTTAATCGCTCTGAAGATGCAATAGACATGATTTGATAGCTAAAGTTAAAATAAGTTCTTAATCGATTATTTTATATAAACTTGAGCTGCAACAGCAAAAGTTATCGATTATTTGAAACAAACAGTTACCGACTTGTGTGTGGACATTTTAAGTCTTTAGCTTGCACAGGTTCCTACAGTTGGGCGGACAGAGCTAAATCGACTTGACTTTAGAGCCTGAGATCTGGCTTTAAATAACGTGCCACGCCTACTACTGCCTGTTATACACATTTTAACAAAACTAGCATATATCATAAGGAATAAAAAGCGGCTCTAATTCACATGATATAGAAAGTTATCAATGCAAACGAAGAATCTGAAGGCTGAGAAATATTTGATCATTCATAATACTCTGAATCCATTGAAAATTGGAAGTCTGAGTATGATGGATTATATAAAAGGCAGCAGAAGGCGTGGCAGACATCATATAATAAATATGTTCCAGAGCAGCTGAGTCTATCTAAGACTAAACTGCTGCTCAAGCTATCTTCAAGTCGAGCTCTCACAACTAAACTTTTCTTGCTTATTTTTTATAATTTGAGGTCTTTCTATTTGTTCTTAATTTTATTTGTATTTTAAATTTAGCTTTGCATTTCTAGAATTTCTGTTCAAGCTTCTTTAAGACAGGTTAATCAAAGATGTGAGCAGCTGTTGCTGTGAAGCCATTGAACGGATCCATTGCCCGTTGCCCATTGACAATTGACAATTGAGCAATTGTCATGGTCACCTAATCTTGGCTGGACCAAATATGGCCAACAGCAGCTTCTTAGCCTTAGCATGTACACACTCACACACACACACACACACATATATATATATATAAATATATATATTACATAGAGCCTAGCCTGTGGCATAATAACTTTAAATGCAAACCGTCAGTGAGGCGCACAAAAATGACTGCCAGCTGTGCTACATTTGGCAGCGGCTCCTGGGATTGGGACTGTGACTGGGACTGGGACACAGACCAACTTAAAGGCTGCACATGCCACAAGCCACATCCCTGCACGGCCCAGGCCACAGCTTAACCCCCTTTAGCCAGCCCAACACTCTCCCAGTGTTGGCGTTGCACAGAACGAGCTGCTTATTCATTTAATTTTCAGAGAAGCCGAAGCCCAAGGAGTAAATGGGTTTTGCATGGCGCAAGGTAGTGCCGAGGGGTTGCAGCGGGGCTTAAGGTGGCTGCTTGACTGTCAGTCCCACAGTCCGTCAGTCTGTCAGTCAATCAGGCAGTTAGCTCAGCTTCGGCTCAGCTTCGAAACTTTTGGCTGCCACGCACAATTTTCCACTTTCAACTTTCGTCAAAGGGGGCGGCGGGCAGGCGGAGCGATGCTAGTTGTTGTTGCTGCTGCTGCTGCTGCAGGGTGGTTGTGCGTATTGAGCTTTATGCTTGGCTGATGTTGCGATAAGCGGCTCGAGCAGGCAATGTTGCTGTCGTCGTTGGCATTGTTGATGTTGTTGTTGCCACAGCCGCAGCCGCAATGCTGCACACGCTACACACACACACGCACACACACGAAAGCAAAAGCAGCCCCTGGCGCTTAGTTTGTGTGTGGGCGAGCAGTTGAAAAATAGGAGGCAAAAGCAGTTGCTCACATTTCTTGTTGTTGTTGTTGTTGTTGTAGTTGGCGCCCAATGTAAAAGTTGCTGAAAAGTGTAACGCAGTTAACGCCAGCAGCGGGGGGCGATGGGCGTTGGGCGTTGTGTGGGGAGCTAGTGTTGGGTGAAGCAGAGTTGGGGAAGTTGGTTTTTGGTTCTGGTTCTGGTTCTGGTTGCTATTGCTGCTGCGTCGCCTACGCGGCATAGTTTTAACTGTGATGTTGCAACACACTAACTGAAAGAGATTTCGTTGGCTATTAGATGCAAGTGAAGCAAACAGTAAGAAAGAGAAAGAAGTAGCAGTAGTTGGCTTAGCTGAGCTCTACCAGAGAGGCTGGCTGAAATGTTAATGTTATAAAAAAAAAAGTAATTATTAAAATGTAAATTTTCAAAATTTTTATATTTTTTCACGTAACACAAAAGTTTTAAAAATCTAAATAAATTAATTGTTAATACTTTTATCATTGGAAATTTTTAAGACAATCGCCGCATTATGTTCAACTGCAGAATGTGAGCAGAAACACGAAATTATAAAAATTGTTATTCCTGTATAACATTTAATAATTTTAATATTTATAAAAATGAAAAAAAAAAATTTAATTTGAGATCAATTTGAATTTTTATAAGTTTTTGTAATTTACATTTTTATTTTTTTATAATTTACATTGATTTATTGGCCTTAATTATTTAACATTGTCCAATAAATCCATAATTTCTTAATTTTTTAAGCATTTTATATTTTATAAATATATTCATTTTATTTTAATTTAATTTGTTTTTAATCTCAGCTAAATTTAAACTTTTTGCTAATTTTTTTTAGTTTATATTTAATTTATTAACTTTACTTTATTAACAAAGCCCAAATATATTTAGCTTAAATTATTTTTCTTTGCCTTGCAATTATTTGCATTTGGTTCAAAACATAAGTGAGAGTATTTCAAGTTCGTTGCAGCTGCAGTAGAATTTCTTTTTGCATTTGTTGTTTTGCCCAAAAATTCACGCACTTTTTGTGCGTCGCTCTATGTGAATGTGATAGAGTGTATATATGTACGTGTGGGTGTTTCTATGCGTGTGTGTGTGTAAGTGTTGTGGCAAGTACATAGAGGCGCCTTTATGTGCGCAGATTGCCCTGCTGGCCAAAATGCTGGCTCCATGGAGGAAGCAGGCGCATTTCGGCTTTCGGCTTTCGCCTTTCACTTTCGCAGCGCCACCTAGCGACGGCTGGAAGGGGGCCATCGAGTGGGGTTGGGCGGGGAGTTGGCAAACTTTCGACATCAAAAAGAACTACTTTCGATAATCACAGGGCTGGCGCCAAAGGAATTACATTTGCCGGCTGTGCGTAGCTGCTTTTTTACAGCTTTATTTTTGTTTTTTAGGCTTCTTGCTTTAAAGTTTTGGCGAATAATTCAGCCATTGCCCATTTTTATGCGCATTTTCTGCTCGTTTTTATGCATTTTTTATGGACTTTATGTTTTATTGTTTTTGGGCGATGAGATCAGCGCAGAACAAAACAATTTGCAAATATTTTCTTTTATAGTTTTTCATTCCTTATATTTCCAAGTAGCGCTTATTAATTAAGTTGAATGGAATTTTCTTATAAAACGTTGGTTTTTTTTTCAGTGTACATCAAAATTGGGAATTTTCAGCAAATGACATCATGAGGCTGTGAACGGCAAAAATGCAATCGGAAAAACTTTGGTGGTGGATTTTTTGGGGGTGCACAAACCGGTTTTCCTAAGGAAAACCCTTTTCCTATTTGATGAAAGCTAAATTGTTGCAGTTAAGTAACTTAAGAGGGGGCACGGTCTTATTAAAGGGGTTGCTCACCTTGATGAGCAGCCACTCAGCGGGTGGGGAGCAGGGAGGCTGACTGATTAGCCTGGAAAACTGGCATGAGTTCTCATTAGGGAAAATATAAAAAAAACGACTTGCGCTATCTTGCTTCTTCATAAAAGCAGCAAGATCAAATCATAATAATGGTCATAATAATAATGAAATATATATATTTAAAAATATACAAAAAGTCTTTATTAATTCTTATCAAAATTTACAATTTAAACTTCGCGCTCATATTAATTACGCCGATCAATATGCGCATGCATCCAACTTCAAGTGAGTCGAACTTTGCGCGCAGCCAACATCACTTTCCTACGTAACAAGCTCGTACGTAACGCAACTGGCGTAACGTAGCGCATAAATGCGTTAACGTTGTTAATTCTATTAGACTAAAAAAATATAAAAACACACATTTCGACCAAAATTTGTATGTTAAGTCAAATATATATTGCTTATTTTTTGAAGTAAATTTCAAATAGAAAAGGATAGGTATTTTTTTGACATTTAAATTATGTTGTTATAAAATTGTTGACATTCTCATATTTACAGGCTGCGGTCACACTGGTTTTCACAGCAACAGCAAAGCAAGCGGACGACGTTGGTCTCGTCAACGAGATTTTCGATACAAAAACAAATAGAGAAATAACAAAAAACCCAATACGCAAGATGATGAAAGCCGTGTCCTGTGCCTATGTGCGCGCTAGCGCACAGGCGCTGTCTAACAGCCTGCGGGCCACCGGAGTAGCCGTTGGTAAGCAACACCGAGTAGGGCAGTGAAGTGAGATCGAGAAGCAGCCAGTTATATAATGTGAAATTAGCTAAAATCGAAAAGTGTGTGCAGCACAAGCTTATATTTTAGAAACAAATGATTTTTGCAAAGTTTATTATGTCTAAATGGCAAAACTTGCCAATTTCCTTACGTAATTTCAACATAACCTTGTCAGCGAACAGCTGATTGGGCGTACAAGAGTGTAAAAGGAACACAATATGTTCCCGCTATGGTGCTTATGGTGCATCACATTTTAATCAAATTTCCTTTACAGCCACACGTCAGGCCCACAGCGATTTGCAGGTGCCTGATTTCACGGCCTACCGTCGTGATTCCGTGAAGGATACGCGTCGTCGCAGCGAAACCGCCGAGGAGCGCAAAGCGTTCTCCTATCTGTTGGTGGGTGCCGGAGCCGTTGGCGGCGTCTATGCAGCTAAGGGCATGGTAAATGCTTTCGTTGGCTCGATGAGCGCTTCGGCTGATGTCTTGGCCATGGCTAAGATCGAGATTAAGTTAGCGGACATAGCGGAAGGCAAGTCGGTGACATTCAAGTGGCGCGGCAAGCCTCTGTTCATCCGTCATCGCACCCCAGCAGAGATCGAAACGGAGAGGGGCGTTCCCACTTCCCAGCTGCGTGATCCCGAGACAGACGATGTGACTATATGACCAATTCTCATATATCGTATATTTATTAATATATATATTTGTATTTGCTTGCAGCAACGTGTGGTCAGGCCTCAGTGGCTGGTTGTCATTGGCGTCTGCACGCATTTGGGCTGTGTGCCAATTGCGAATGCCGGAGATTTTGGTGGCTATTATTGCCCCTGCCATGGCTCCCATTATGATGCATCGGGTCGCATCCGCAAGGGCCCAGCGCCATTGAACCTGGAGGTGCCCACCCACGAGTTCCCCGATGAGACCACCCTGGTCGTTGGTTAAAGCTCCTTTAAAAGTTGTTTACGTTTAAGCAAAAGCCCCCGCGACAGCAAAAGTAAAGGAATGGATGGAATGTAAATTAATAAAAAAAACCAGACAAAAATACCAGAACAGTTATAAACTAAAAAATACCAAAAAGAACAGTTAAATGTGGGTCGGCAAAGAAATATATAGATTTCAAGAAGCAGCCAAACATTTGATATGAGATGCCGAATGTTAAAGCTGGAGCCACACTTTGATGTAGCTGGTATTGGGGACTAGAGCAAGGAATTGTTCAAGTGCTCATAAAACTTAAGCAACTGCGTTTCAAACGAAATATATAGATGCCAAAAGCGAAATACCTGTCTGAGCCCAACTGCCAATGTACTAGCACATGCTGCACTAATAGCACTAATACAATCACTTAATATCACTTGTAATTTCACTATTTACACTTTTATTTATATTTCACCAAAAAAAATCATGAAATGGTGGTTTTTAAAGCGCGTTTGGCATTTTTTAATGAGCTGCAATTTAACCTATATTTGCTTGAATTATCAGCAGCCAGCGAAGAGCTGACCTGCCCCGTTTTCGCTGCCATAATTCCACCTAACATTAGCTTAGATTACAACCGAAACTACGGAAAACTAATATTCTATAAACTTTTAACACATATTACGATAAAAAAGTTGCGCGCGGCCGAATGTAGTCGTTATTTAAAGCGCGTTTCACAATTTGCCAAGCGCTGCCACACAGGTAAACTTATTTCGACATACATCGTTAAAAATATCGTTGCACAAGTCGTGTTTTTTTCTTTGAAGCGTTGCCAGTTTGCTTTCATTTGATTTAGGGGTTCTCAATTTGATTAATAACAAATTTATTAGTCTACGATTTGGTACGCTGTTACCTACATATAATGCTTAAAAGCTAGTGCTAAAAGAAACCATGGCAAGTACACCGTCAAAATAACAAATTAAATGGTGATCACTTTAGTTTATATGCTTTGAGGAAGCCTCTATGTATAGCTGATAAATCGTCTGCAATGCTTTTTAAAACTTTCAGTTTTTCGCGCTGTACGGCTAGCTGGGCTTCCTCTATTTGTAATATTTTTGACGATCTATTCGATGTATTATTTAATATTGTCGGCTGAAAGTTTTCTGCTGAATAAGCTGAATCGCTTTTGATGGAGGCTGTTGAAACTGGACTTTTTGTAGGATCTCTTTCGTAGTGCTCCATCGCAGATGGATTAAAGAGGTTCTCATGTGGCTCACCTGAGTCGCTGCTATCCGAATTCTCTAAAGGGGAAAAGTCTGCAATGAAATTGATTAAAATTATGTAAATAGTTTTGTTTAGATATATAAATTGTTATACCAAATTTGTCAGCCATGCATAGGCTTAAATTAACCAATTTAGATTCCTTTAAAATCTCCTTCACTTCACTAAAATACTCCCATCTAGAAGGTTCACCCGTATTTCGATACTTTGTCATTTCTATTCTGCAAGAAAGAAGCGATTAAGTTAGTTTATTGTTCATTCATTACTCTTCACACCTTCACTACCTATATTTCTTGGTCATATTATCTATTTTGGCTTTGATTTCTGTATGAGTTGGCCCATATTTCCACATTTCATCCGCCATTTCTCGATGAATATGCGTTTTAACTCGCTGACCTCGCAAATCCTCTATATTTTCCAGCCACAGCTTCAAAAACAATCTCGTAGGTTCCGCATCCCATAGAAAACGTGGTCCACGTGTGCGATCTTCAATCAATTGGTTAAAATTTGTTATAAATTTGTTAAAAATTCAAATTTCTCGTTTATTTACGTTTTATGTTTTCCATTCGCCGCATGATGTGCCGAAAATGCGATAGGCAATAAATCGATAAGACGCGTTTTGTTTTGAAGGTTTTCTGGTCTCTCAACGAGTCTGGCAACGCGAAGTAAAGAAACGATGAAAATGTTAACACTTATGTTAATCGAATCGTACATTTCAAACGCTGTAAATTGATGTACGACAGCTTTTGATAATGAACGAGCTAAGCATTTTGTATTTAATATATGTATTTAATATATTTTCAATAGCAAAATCATAAATAACATATATGCTTAAGGGTTAATGTTAGTATTTTTGATGTTCATCTCCAGCGAGCACATAGTGTTTGCAACTGGGTGGCAGCTCTAGGCACACAGCTGGCAATTGATTGTTTGTTTATTTTCCTTTGTTCATTTGCAAACATTTATCAAAATAATGGCGGAAGAAATAGACGATAATGAATTCTATCGCGAAAACTTCAGTGCTGACTCGGATTGGGAAGTGTTCAATGTGCAGCTGGGCGAGCTGCTACAGAAATGGGAGGTGGCAGTGGATGTAGGCGTTCCACTACAGCCGGAGGAGCTGTTCAAGTGCAAATGGCATGTGGAGACAGAGAGGCTCGACATGCTGCGAAATAGCATTGCAGTGGATTATTACGAAGCACAATCAACGGAGAAAGGGTCACCAACTGTCGAAAGCGAGCCAGCCAGTGGCTGCTTGCAGCGCACGAATTGCCATCACGACTTGATGTCCAATTGGAACACCTTCGGCCCTCCCATACGCAACTCTAGCGAGCTGCATACGCTGGCAAGGATCTATGGATTGCGACGCTTTGTGCTGCTGCATCCTATGCCGTCGTCGACCAATTATATGAAGTCCACGTCGGAATTCAATTTCTTTTTGAGCGCTGCCGCTGTGGTTGCCGCCGAGGTATCTAGCGTGGTTCCGATTTTTGTGCAGATCCACGATCCCAAATGGAATTTCTATACTGGAGTCGCCATGGCGCCCGCTCTGCGCACCAATTTTAGACTCATTGGACTCGAACAGGCGCCGCCAGAGTGTCGTTATTTGATGGGTCTACTAACGCTCTTCCATGACAAGGTGCCCTCGTCGTATACCCAGGAGGCGAGGGTATCGGTGCGTACGACCTACACGCTGGATGCAGTTCGCATACGCATGCCTTTGTATGTACCGTTCAATCATGGACTTGGCTCGGAGGATATTGCTATCGATGGCGATGTAGAGCGTCTGGATGTGCAGCATTTTTATGCCTTGCCGCATGGCTATGCACCAGAGTCTTCGACTGAGAGTTACCTTGTCTACACTTGGCCAGAGCTATCGGAGAGCGTAACCTTTGACAGCGAACAACGCTCGGATTTTGTGCCCTCAAAAGCGCCACTGGGAAAAATCTATTTATCTGTGGAGGCTTTCTCGTATCTAAGTTTGTGCTTGGGCGATTATCAAGCTGTAGGCAAGGTCACACGCTCTTTGGAGTCTTATGTGGGTCGTAATTTCTCCGGCATGAGCAGCGGAGCTGAGCGCACAAATCCTTTGGATAAGCTAACCGAACACAAGCTAAGTGGCAGAAGGGAGCGCAGTTACGAGCTGCCCTCGCAGGAGTCCCTGACCAAGCGTTTGCCTGGCCCAATGACAGAGAAGGAGCTCACCGAACTGTTGGCCTATCTATTTCCCGATATGCATCCCGACTTGGCGCTATATCCCTATGTCAAGCAGAGCTTCAAAGATAAGGTGAGAACTCTCTTTGCTTTCCCTGTATCCACTTTATACATCTAGGCAATCCTTTTTTCAGTTTGATCCGATGCGTATTAAGAGCGCCGTTGCCGATTCCTTGGTTTGTCGTCTTAGCTGCTTGTTGGCCACTTGCCACGCCCATTTGGGTAGCTTGGAGGGCATGGCACAGCTGTGGGCGGCCTTTACGCGTCAGCTACGTCTACTATGGGATAACTCTTTAACGGTGCCCGGGTAAGTCGCCCCAACTTACAGATATAAAGAAAGAACTAAGTCTTAACAAAAATATGCTTTATTCGAACTCGTTGCGTATGAACAGAAACGTGTTTTTTTCTTTATTAACAAACAAAACTGGTTTCTAAAGAACTTTTCGCTAATATTTTTATTATATTTTGGTTGAAGCCGCAAATTTAACGTTTTAGTTAAAACACAGTAACAATTTAACGCACATTTATGCTTAGAGAGTAACTTCGATCCGTTCTAAAATCTAAGAGTGGATGGTGTTTGTCGTTAACGATCTAAGGTTTTTGCTTTTGGTGTTTAAGAGATGAGCGAGTTCTAATAGTTAACGTTATATAATATTTTTTCGTGTGGGAAATGCACGAGGGCAGTCTGAGTAGAATATAGCCCTAACATGTAAAGATAAATTTTGAAATTTATATATATATTTTAAAATAATATATATATATATAATTTTTGTTAAATAGAAAGTAGTGTTAGACAAATTAAAATGAATGTTTCGAAAATTCTTCAAACTACCCTCATATAATCAACGTCCTTTAGTATCATTTATTTCGCGTGGGTTTCAAAGTGACTTGAAATAGAAAAATTAAATTTACTGTACTTAATACTGTTTTTAATAAAATGATCTAAAAACTAAAAACTTAGAATACCATAGTTACGATATTTTTAAAATTATAATGAAATATTTGGCAGTATATATATATTCCTTTTCCATTAAATCTGGCTCATCTCGTTTCTCTAAAGTGCTGCTAAAACTGAAAAAAAAAACAAAGCCTGTGCTGATTTTTTTCTTATACTTCGAACTTTTCTTTTTCGCGTCGGTGCTAAGGCAGTTTATTAATTTTAATTCATTGTTTATTATGTTTAAATACTAAATTTGATTTTGAATTGCTTACAAACTATGCTGTTGATCGATAATTTTCATCTTGCCGAGCTATCGATCAATGTTCTTATTTTTGCTTACTTTACAAGTGAAACATTTGCATTTGCTCTATAATTAAATGTTAGTCTAAGAATTGTTGGGTGTTATCTTCTCTTCCACTTTCGCCTCCACTTTGTTCTCTTTCAAATTTATTGCCTACAATTTTGGTTTATTTATATATATATATATATTTATATATCGTAGTTTATATATTTGTAATGTTCTTTTATTATTGTTGCTCTAAATAATTGCTCCCGTTTTCCATCTAAATTGTGTTTACCTGTCTAATGCTCAAAGCGTTGTCTTAACTGTTTGCTTAAATCGAAGTCTAATTAGATATAGTCTATATGTATGTATATATAGCTTATTTGACTAAGTATTTAGTGCCAGGCATGAACGTTGCGAACGTGAGCCATGTTTTGGCCCTCATCCTATCCATCGGCACTAAATATTGTTAACTGTCAACTGTGTTCGCTCGGATTTGCTTCTTCCGCAAAATCCCCTCCTAAAAATGCTCTAAAACTCAATGAGAAAGCTTAAAACTAATAATTTATGTACACACATTTACAGATCTACAAAAAATATAAAAATTTAATAAAAATGCTAAAATAAATTTAAAAAAATTAAATCTAAATTTTAAATAATTAAAAAAAAGTTAAAACAAAAAATAAAAAGGAGTAAATAATATAATCTTTAAATTAACAAAAAATTGAAATATAACAAATTAATTTATAATAAAAATATAAAATTATAAAATGACTTACTGAATGTTGATTTTGTCTCTTTTCTAAAAGAAAAAATAATTAAAATTTCATATAACATAAAATTATTTTAATATATATTTGTTTAATTTTATTAAAATCTCACTATAAAAAAATTAAAATTAAACATAAAAATTAAGCAATTAATTGTTATAAGTACGAACTTAGCACACAACATGTTTCGATTGAAGCTTTTATACAAAATATGTAAATTCTAAAGCTTGAAATTAATCATAAAGAAAAACTGCAAATAAAAAGTTGCTGGACAAAATTTCAACTCTCATAATTTACTAATTATATGCAAGGCAGTATATTGGAATGTTATATATATATATATATATATATAAACATATATATATTTATATCAATTTTTTTTTATTATTTATTTATTTTTTGTGATTGGACAAGATTAGTAAATAAAATATTTAAAACTTTTACTTTGCTTTGGAACGCTGACTCGAAATGTATTCAGACTTTTGTTTAGTGCTTAGATTAGAATAAAAATTAAAACAATATTTATTTTGTTGAAGCTAATGAGAAACAAATTTAGTTGATTTTTTATTTATTTAGCAAGTGTAAAATTGTTTTTTGTTTTTATTTTTTAAAACCTTATTTTTTGCATTTTATTTGCTTATTCTTTTAAAGCCAAATAATAAATAATTCATGTTTTAAGAAAATAAATATTTGAAGCAGAAATTTGAAACAGAAAAATATTTTGATTTCAATAAAAATTAAAAAATAATTATTTTTAAATTAAAAGTATTTATTTGCTAAACTTGTCCAATCGCAATTTTTGAATTGATTTTTGTAGATTTTTTGTTTGTTTTTGTTTTATAATTCTTTCTATGCTTTCTATATTAAATAGTTTAGTTTAGTTTTTGTTTAATAGCTATTCAGTGTGTCTGTGTGTGTGTATTCGTATTTGTATTAGTACCATTTATAAGATATATGACTTATATGTTAGTTCTTTGATTGCTTAACAATTGCTGCTAGACCAAAAACTACGCGCACAACGACAAAGAACCAAAGGAAAGCGCTGCTGCAGATGCAGCTACAAATTGCAGATGCAGGTTTATATATATATATATATACACAAATCAAATATAATGTGTGTGTGTGTATTGATTGCACATTCTAAACAGCATACAAAAATAGTTTAGCTAAGTTGGACACGTTGTCAATTTATATTCTTCTGTTTTCTTTAAATGTTATGCAAATTTTGTGTGACAGCAACAACAGCAACATTTTCAACAGCAACAACTTTAGCTGGCTATTGCACTCAAAGCGTTTCCAAGTTGTTGTCCAAGTCTGTTTCAATGTCAGCCAATGTCAAGGCCTCAACTGCTGCTGCTGCTGCTGTTGTTGTTGTTGTTGTTGCAGCTGCTGTCTCTTGTTGCACTTGCTGAATGCTTGACACTGAGCATGTTGCTGTTTGTGTGTCAACGCGATTGCTGTCAGTTATTGTTGCTGCTATCTGCAACTGCTGCTGCTGCTGCTGTTGCTGTTGCTGCTCGCTTAGCCTACAATTACAAGTACAGTTACAGTTATCACTAAATGTATGCGCATTAGTTGCATCTATTAAATAATTGTTGCGTCTACTATATAAAATATTGTTATTCGTATTTAACTGTAAACGAAAGGCATTGCCGCCGCGACTGCTGCTGCTGCTGTTGCTGTTATTTCTCTTATTGCTGCTGCTGTTGTTGTTGCTGCTTGTGGGATGATAAATGATTTCCTGACGTTCATATTCGTTAAAATAGTTCTCAACAATAATGCCGTCTGCTGCTGCTGCTGCTGTTGCTGGCATTAGCGACTGTTGCTGAGTGTTGTTGATGTTGCTCGCATGGCCATTGCTGCCGCTGCTGTTGCTGCTGTTGTTGTTATTATTATGAAAGTTGGCTGCACGTGGCACCACATCAGGCGGCGAGCTGCAGCGTTGTGTATTGTAGTATTGTAAACGTTGTTGTTGTTGTTGTTGCTGTTGTTGTTGTTGTTGCTGCTGCTGTTGCTGTTGATATGGCTGTTGCAATTGCTGATTGTTTCCCCGTTGTTGCTGCTGTTGCTGTTGCTGCTGACACCGACCATTGGCCGGCGTCAGATATTGTCAGAAAATGCCATCCAAATTTAATACAACATTGAAATATCAGGATAACATGAGTCGCCCTCATAATGGCACCAGGCCGTTGCGCGTCGTTGGATTGCGGGCCATATATATATCCATATCATGATCGGTCCAATTATCCGATGTATCGCAATAATTGTTTAATGTGTGCGTTGAGCCCGCTTGCGAATATCTATGAGAGGATGGAAGAGCGAGAGGAGTGAGAAAAAAAACAGTTTATAGATCATTTACAAAGCACTGCAATTTACTCATTATATAGATATGTATATCTATATATATATTTATATCTGTGGAAAGTTGTGGGAAATGCGGTTAATGACTTGTGCAAACAAAGTAAAAAAAAAAATGAAACGATTCGTATCGAAACGTATTGAATCGCATCGAAATTAAATATAATGGACGTAACAAATTTACAACATTGAGCAAAGGCAAACAAAGGCAAGGCAAAAAATGCGAATAATTATGAATTGAATTTACAGTTAGTTGTGTTCGATTATTAAATTATTGTTGCTTGTCTGCATAGGTGGGCGTTGGAGGGGGCATTTGCCATCAGCATTCAATTCCAGCTGTTTGGGTTTGTTGAAAAATTTCATTGCTGAAAGCTTTCATTTACGACTTGCACTTTTCAATTGTTTTATTATTTTAAAGCAAGGAATGGGCTTAATTTGAATAAAATATTTAAGAAATATATATCAGAATTTATGTTTCATGTTTTTTAAAGCAAGACATAAGCACTTTGTTTTATTTGTAAGAGATATTTTCATTTACAATATTTTACTTTTGAGTTGTATATTTACAGAAATGCTCCTAATACTTATTTATAGTTAAGTTAATTTCTCACTTTTAAGAAAGCAAGGAATACCTCTAATAGTTGTGACTGACCAGACGAATAGTGCATGAACGTATGAAATATATATGGTATGCATAAACTGCGTACAGTTTGTAGAAAGAATTTTTTTTAAATCTAGGAATATCCTCAATTTAACTAGCTACAATGCTTAAAAAACATACAGTTGGAGTTGTAGAAAATATTAATATTTAATATAATAAATATTTATATCAGGGAGTCCTCACAATTTAACTAGTTACAATGCCTAATTTTTTTACAGTTAAAAATTGTAGAAACTTTTTTATTCTCAAAGAATACCTCTAATTCAACTATGTATTCCTATCTTCTGTGATGAATTCCTCAACATGAATCTTTTATTTTTGGCAGGACTTTTAAACTGTATTTTAATCAGATCTATTCAGATTGTCTCAATGTATATTTCCTAGTTAGAGAACGATCAAAATATTCCAGCTTACATAAAACAACTCAAATATAGCTCACAAATTTGATTGCTTTTGACTTCATTAAAATTCTCAGATGTATTTAAAAAACTTGATTGATTTCTAGGCAATAAATTTCTCTTTATTGAGATTTATGTGTATAGATCGAATAGTTTTCGATTGATTTCGAGTTCGCTTTCGCCAAAAATGATAAAAAGTTTAATCGTAAATAGATTTCTAATGTATTCTATTGTTCTTCAAAAGCTAATCAAAGAATGCAAAGAAATTATTTTAAAAAAAACAGAGACTTGAGACTTATAGAGTGAGGGCGAATCGTGTTTATTGTTAATAAAAATTTAATTTAATAGCACACATAAAAATAATCAGAGATAATAAAAAAACTTGAAACTTTCAAATGGGCAAAAAATTGAAAGTGTGACGTTTGTAATTAGCGAAAATGTTGTTGACAGTTATCAGAGATTGTTATTGAGTGTGTGTGCGAGTGTGTCTGAGTGTGTTTGTTGCACCTGGATTAGCTTCTTAGAGTCAGCTATATGTGTGTGTGTGTGTGTGCGTTCTACTTACCGACTTCCCGGTCGATGGTTATGTATGTGCGTGTTGTTCAGCTGATCGCGTGATCTGGAACGCGGACGCGAACGTCTTGCATTGCTGGATGCAATGCTCGCGGGGCCGCCGGGCCCAACCAAACCGCTCATGCCCATCAGACTGCCGCCAGCAACACCAACACCCATACCACCCATACCTGCACCACCACCTCCACCACCGCCGCCGCCGCCATGTATCGAGCCAGCGTAAGAGGCGCGTGACATACGCTCCGAGGCAGCAGCCAAGGATTGACGGGATTGACGTAGCTCCGGGCGTGAATTGACGAGGTTGGTGGGAAACGCGCTGCCCAAATAGCCGCGATGCGAATTGTTCGAGAAACTGTGCTGCGATTGGCCATCGGCAATGGATCTGCTGTTGTTGTTGTCGAGTGTGTATGTGGCATGTGTGTATGTATGTAGGCGTGTTTATATATGCGTGTGTGTGTGTGGCAAGGCAAACAAACACATATGATAAATATGAAATGGAAAATAAAAATAAATATATATAAATTAAAAAATCATAAGCAAATAAATGTGCGACACTTGCAATGATGGAAGCTTAACTTTATATAGAAATATTATTCTATATTTATATATATTTGAAAACCCACCTTGATTTGGCTACTTTGCCTGGCATGCCAGAGAAATGGCTGCGCATATCATCAGGCTGTTCCACTGGATAGATGCGTGGTCGCGGTATCGAGCGTCCACTGTACGCTGATACCTGATCCCATTCCTGAAAAGGAATAGAGTGCAGAGATATATTAACTGACATCATTTATAAATATAAAGTTTATAAAGTGTATTGAAGTCTTTGGCATTGGCTTACAAATTTTGCTTTATATATCAGAATTTTTGCATGCATATGTAATAACTATATATATGCTAAAAATTATAAATATAAAAAAATATAAAAGGAACTGAAACAATTTTCTCATATCAATAAAAAAAATTTACCTAAGAATAGCAAAGATTTTTATACAAAAATATCTTGAAAAAATGCTTATATATACTGCATATGCAAGTAAATATATTTGATCTATATCCAAACTTTTTGATGGTTCTATGAACTTAATAACAGTAATATGTTTAATAATAAAAAAACGTCTGAGATTTAGCAAAATTTTCAAAGTTAACAAACACCAATCTCATTTTATATTCAAATCTTATTGATTATAAAAATAAATTAAATAATAATAATATGAATTACTGAGACTCAGCAAAAATGCTCAAACTATTGTGAGTTCCTTCCACTCAAACTTGCATATAAAAATAATACTCTAAAAAATGTTAGATAATATTTATTTAACTATAATTTTTAGTCTAGCTTTATAACAGCTATAAAATAGCTATAAAAAAGCTGTTCAATAAATGATTTGTCGCTCAACGGCAACGGCAACGGCAGCTACATAAATTCAAATCCACTTTAAAGTCAACTAAATATTTTGCTGCCAACTAACGGAAAAAATAGTCCAAAAAAGATAGCCTGACCTGTTTTTTTTATATTTATTTTTTTTTTTCTCGCTCAGCCTCCGTTTAATTTGTTGGCCCATAAATAAAATGGTAAAAAATTGTTGGCTTCAATTGCTGCCATTTCCGAGTCAGAGGCCAATTTAACAACAGCCCAAGGCTCAACTGTCTATACTCTTGATGCTGGTTCAATGCAAGTAACAAGAGTATATTTGTGCTGATGGAAAAGTGTGAGGCTTTCTATTGGATGTTGTTGTGAGTGAGAGTAGAAATTTAGGATTGGGTTTGCCTAGACTTCAAGTATATATATATTAAAGTTATTTAACTGAAGGCGGCTTGGGGCTGTGGCTTACTGAGTAAATTGTTATTTGAGTTTGAATTGCAAAATTTAGTAAATGAATTTTTGTTCAACTCAACTGAAAATCGATAAAAATTAAATTTGTAAATGTTCTCTGAAAACTTATCAATTTTTATTTGAAGATGGGTGCTTAAAGCTAAATAGTTTTCAGTAGTAAAATATACTTTTCAGACAGCTTTTATTTGTATGTATTATCGATGAACTTATCGATAACTCAAAAAGCAGTTGAAACATAGTTATATAAGATATTCTCAATCTGTTCCGATCAGGTTGTATATTTGCCTTTATATATATATCACTAGATTATTATCTATATTCACATACATCTATATACAGATCAATACATATTCATATAAGCAATCGATTAGTTATCGATAAATTAATATGATTATACAGCTTGAGGCTATATACTTTTAGTACCAGATAAAGATAAATCTATGTTTAATCGAACACAAATTTGTTTCTTCAAAAACTTTTTGTAAATTTTGAGCGAGCATCGCTTGGTCGTTGCTCGCTGCACAGTTTTTATGTTTTTCTTTTTTTTTTTATGGCCAATTGGCAACTAAACTCACCTTGTGATTGTTAAATGCCGATAGCGTGGCAATGGAGCCAAGTGGTCCTGGCGAACCGGTTGGACCGCAACAATTAACGGGCAGGCCTCCAATTGGCAGCGGACTCTTTTGCTGGTTGTTTTGCAGTTTGCGCGAGCGTCTGACAGTTGGAGAGAAGAGAGAGGTGGAGACACGGTTGTTATTGATAATGAGGTGTAGATAGCATAAAGTGGAGATAGATGCCAACAAAAAAGGTTTTACGGTTTTACGGTATTACGGCGACAACTCAATTTAAAGCACCACCCACTCACCTGCTGGCCGCTATGAAGACAATCACAGCCACAATGATTGTGCCACAAATGGCGGCGCTTGCTGCAATCGTTATCTTATCCATGTTGGAGGTCTGCGAGGCGACAGTGCGCACCTCGCGGCATTGCTGATAGGGCACCGTTTCAGGTGTTACATGCAGCTCCTCGAGCGATATGACGCATACGATGATGCACTCCTGGGCGGGCACGTTCTTGATCTTAAACTCACGCTCGCTGGCCTCTAGGGGCGGGCCCTGCTTGAAGGCCTTCTCGCCAAACAGGCGATAGACGACACGAAAGCCGAGTATGTTAGCTGTCTCCGAGTCCCACTGGATGATAACGGAGCTGTCCTGGCGGAAGGCATGCTTCACCTGCACCTCGTTGACATCGTCGATCCGTGTGCCACGCTGCGGTGGATAGCCGAGCACAAGTGGAGGTCGTTGTGGCTTATGCTGACTGCCATTCGCATTCGCATTGCCGCCCTGACGCCAGCCCGGCGCCTGTTTACCTGTGCTCGAGTGCAATGTCGAGGAGCTGCCACCGCTGCTGCTGGTTGAGGAAATGGCCGTCGCCTGGACGCTACCAGTGCCATTGACGCCCACTGTGGGCAACACCTTGGTGGCCTTCGTTGCAGCTGTGGTCGGTGGTCGAGTCTGTTGTGTGTGCGAAAGAAAAGTTAGAAATGTGGTTGCATAAATCATCTAACATGAATATCGTGGCTAAACGGGATTGTGGGTAACTTAAAGATGTGTGTCTATCTAGTAGAAATTGTGTGTTTTATAATCGATTCAGGCATTGCAACTGAAGCTACTTCAATTGGTTTGAACCATAAGCCACAAGAGATGCCTGAAACATTCAAAATGGTTTCTAGGTCAAACCAAGTTGCTCTTAGCTTAAGCCAGTTCAAATAATAATTTAAAAAACTGTTAACCATTTGCTCGTCTCTTGCTTACCGTGCTAGCTGCTGTGCTGGAGCTGGAGCCAGTTGTAGGCGCTGCTGTGGTGGTTGTCGTTGTCGTGAACAGTGTGGTTGTGGTGGTTGGTTGTGTGCTGCTCGCAACAGGTGCCACAGCAGCAATGCCAGTGCCCGTGCTTGAGCCCGTTTCAAACTCCACCGAGTCGGGCGATGAGGGAAACGTGGGCTTTAGATTGTCGGCCAGGCCAACTGGACCGCGCAGTGCGGCATCTGCTATTTCAGGGCAGTTCAGCTCCTCGGGCTGGATGGAGTAGAAGCCGCGATCGCGAAAGCGCGGCGGTGTGCCACAGAACTGAGGATTGCGCTCGCGAGAGGTGACCTAATTGATGCGTGGGAATGACGTCAATGACGAAATCAAGCGTCTCTGCCTTTGGGCCAACTCACCTGTAAATCGCCGTTGCGTATCCATTCGGCCACCCAGCGCAGCTTGCAATCACAGTGCAGGAAGCGTCCGCCCAAGGACAAACCACGCAGCGTGGCATTCAAATGGGCAAAGGCGCCCTCTGGCACCGTGCTGAGTGGATTGCCGTCGAGGGCCAACAGCGTAATGCTTGGATTGCCGCGAAATGCCGCCTCCGGCAGTGTGGTGAGCAAATTGAAACCGATGTCCAGCACGCGTAGCTCCTTTAGCGAGTGCACAGCGCCAATGGGAAACTCCGAGAGCAAATTGTTAAGTAAACTAAGCGAGCTGAGAGTCTTACGCACGCCCGCGAATGCCGTTTCGGCAATGCTCTGGATGAGATTACGTTCCATGTTCAGAGCTGTTAGGGCATCCAAGCCGTCGAAGACGCGTATGCCAGCAGCACCGGGCAGCTCCTTAATGCCATTCTGCGACAAATCCAGAAAAGCTAAGCTCTTCAGTCCTCTGATGCACTCGGGCACGCGACGCTGCTTGGTGCCCTTCAAATTCAAATTCTTCAAGCTTTGCTCGAGGCCACGAAAAGCATTTGCTGCCAGAGTCACATTGTTATCATTCAGCTTGAGTGTGGAGAGCTTAGTCAAGCCCGCAAACGCATCGTCAGGTATAGTCGAGAGCTGATTGCGCGATAGATCCAGTAGGTTGAGCTTGCCCAGCACTTGGAGCGCTTCGACGGGCACCTCACTGAGCAGATTATCCTGCAGATTGAGATTCTTGAGCACCGACTCCTGGCCCTTGAAGGCGCCATTCGAAATGCGCTTGATGCCGCAGCTAGACAGCTGCACATTGTGCAGACTCAAATTGCTGAAGATCTCATCTGGCAGCTCCTCAATGGTTGCATTGTTCACGTACAGCAAATCGACGGGCTTCAATTTCGCATATTTGTTCATTGCCTCCAGCAATTGCGAAAACTCGACCTAAAATTAACAGGCATTGATTGGTTATGATATGTATTGGGATTGACATGAGCTTTAGCTTAAAGTGTCATAGATAGCAGCAGCATTTACCATCTACATGAGAACATTTAAATCACTTTTTATATAATATTTAATAAGAAAATGTTTTTTTTAGAGAACTTCTATAACTAGTTGAAAAGTCAACAAATTTAGCAGCAACTGGTATCAATGCATCAATGAGGCTCAATTGTAAAACTTTACCAGGCAAATTTACCATGTACCTCAATAAGCAAAGTGGTTTCATTTTTGCAAAAATCCAAGACGGATTAAAAAAAAATAATAAAAATATTTTACCAGCAACATTTACCATGAACATGTCAACTTTATTTTATAAATAACATAAAATTTGATTTACATTTTTTCCAAGCAAATAACTCTTTTTTATAAGTTTGAATCTTAATTTAGAAAGCAATGTGAAATCAAAACTTAACAGGAGTATTTACCATGAACTTTGCATAACAAACTCACTCTTAAGATACATTGTTGAAAAAATCTATTGAGAAATCATTAACAAAAGATTTTTAATCTTGGATGAGTAAAACTTATATATTTAGCCTGAAGATAAATCCAGCTGCTAGAAGTTTGTCCATGAATGGTACAAATTGAAAAGCCTTGAACATTTTTTTTACTATTTTAGTTCACAAAAAGAATCTTGTATTATTAAATATAATATTATCCCGAGGATAAATCTAAGTGCTAAAACTGTCTGCTGCATTGTACTGCCCAAATAATGTACGTATTTAACGTATTTAAATTCTCGTTGCTCACCTGATCGCATTGCACGCTCAGCTCTCGACCCAGATTATAGGCACAAATGCAGCTCGTCTGCAGATCGGGCAAATCTCGCTGCCAGGGACATTGAGCGCGGCTCTGGCTGCTGCCAGCTAAAAGTAAAATAAGCGACGATAGCCAGAATTGTCGATTTGTGGGCGTGGTCGCTGTTTGAGTGCTGCTGCGTTTCATCTTGTCGCCGGCATAGAGCTAGAAAAAAGAGAAGCAATTGAGAGTGGGATTTTTATATAAATTGAATATATTTTATGACGATTTTTATATCATTTTAATTATTTCTAAATAGCGTTTAGGCCAGCCAGCTGGGTTTTTTGATGGAGGAGCTGGCTTTATCAATCAGTTGTCCAGCTACTTTCAATTTACGTTTTTTTCTTCGAGCTCGTTAAACAATAAACTGTGCGTGAAGAGTGTGTCACCTTAGCTACCTCCAGCCACGGGCTCAGCTTCAATGTCCTGTTTGCCCATCGGTCGCATCATTCTCATCATTCTCTCGTTGATCCTTTGGCAGTTTGGTTTGATTAATTTGCCTGTCTGCTCGGAACTCGGGCTCTGTCAGGCCTCTTGCCCATAAAAAACAGGAGGAGAAGCATAAAAATATCAGCATAAGGCGAGGCAACAATAAGCCTGCATCCCTTTTTAGCAGCAACAAAATCGGACATTTAATTTAATTTGCCAAACGCGACAGGCACGTAATAAAAAGGCAAAAAGGAGGAGAATAGGGAAGAGTGAAGAGAAGTGAGACCCACTCCCACTTCCACTCCCACTCCCACACTGTCCCTTGGCTCCAGTCAAAGCTGTTGACCTTTTTGCATAATCATGAATTATGGACACGCTCAATTGTGAGCCCCTTCGCAACCTTTACGTTTCTAAGGTGTCTCTATTTGCGGGCACATGGGAGCTTGTGCCATTGTTTTGCTCGAAGACGAATTGAATGCGCTCTAGGTAAGCGTTGCGTATACGCACCGTTGAGCGTTTGCATGACATAATGATAGCTTGTTAATGTACTTTGTTTTGTTTTTATGAACAGGTGGGTTACCTGTGCTTGAAAAAGGTCTAAACATAGACTTGAGTACAATTGTTTACTTATGCTTTTATGTGTTTTGCTATTATTCCGTTGAATGTAGACCATGAGAATCTTGCCAAATTCTCATCAAATTAGTTAGGCAAAGTTAATCGGTCACGCGTGCCTTACACATAATGGGTGTAGGGAGATCTAATTATATATCTTATATCTGTATGTCTTTGTTTTTGTCTTAGTCTTAGTCTCAGTCTCAGTCTCAGTCTCAGTCTCAGTCTCAGTCTCAGTCTCAATCTCAGTCTCAATCTCAGTCTCAATCTCAGTCTCAATCTCAGTCTCAATCTCAGTCTCAGTCCAAATTAAGTTAGTTTCAATTTACTCAGAGTTCAATGCACTTTCAATTTCAATTGAATTATTTAAAGGCAAAAGTAAAAGTAAATTGCAATCAGGCTCCCTCTACGCTGGAGCTATTCCCTCTCCACGCTTGCGTTAATCAAATGAAACGCTTCATTGATTTGTTTTAGAGCCACAAAGCCGCAAAGTAAATAATAATAATAATAAAACTAAATACATTAAGTCTCACGCTTCGCTCGCTCGCTGATAGTAATCAACATTTTGTCTTTTGATTGATAGTTTTTACAGCAGCTTTTTCTTCTTTTTCTTTCGTTCAGACCACTTGCCCTGCGGCTCGAAATGTCGTTTCGCTTGACTTGATTTTTCTTGCAATTTGCCTCGTTTTTCTTTTCTGCGCAGTTTTTCATTGTAGTCTTCCTTATGTTTTGTCATATTCAAGTCTAAATTGCATTACGTGGCCCACAAATACTTTGCGCTTGAGCGTACATACCATTTGCCACGCCCCCTGCCCCTACACACAGTGGCTTCATTCAGTGCTCATTTCTCACTCAGCTGTCCGGCCGCAAAATTTAATTAAAAAATTCTTGCACCCATTTATTTTTTCTGGATTTTGTTCAGCTTTTTTTTCCCACTCGCATTAATTGCATCACAAAAATGTTTAATGCGCGAAAGTGCGAAAATTGCAAGACACCAAAGCGCTGAATGATAAACGAATCAAGTACAGTTGTGCGGCAAAGTTTGAGCTCACTCAATAACGTTAAGTAGATAAAGGAAGAGAATATTGTGTAAGAGTGATATCGACTGCTTAATACTCGCTTAAGTTTTAGAGTTGAGAATATGAAATTTTAAATTAATTTGAAAGGCTTTTACTTAGCTCGCTCATACATCATTATTAAATAGGATCATGCACAAATATACTATATATACTATATATATATATATATATATATATATATATATATATATATATATATATATATATATATATATATATATATATATTTTAAAAATAAAAATAATTTATAAATTAATATAATTTGTATCATATAATAAAGTGAAACTCATTTTTTCTTGCTGTAGGAATTGCTATAGTATCTTTGGATTTTTTATTATATTAGGGTTTATATCATTTTATATAATTTTATAAATTATATAACAGATATTACATTTATATCGCTTATTATTTATATATTTATTATTTAATAAATATTTTTTAATTTTCTCAAAAACTAGTTTCTTAATTTTCCTCGGCCAATCAAACTCCTGAAGTCATATCTCTAAAAATTTTAATTATTCTATTCACGATTATATATTATATATATTTCAAGTCACCAGTTGTGGAAAACCTATATACTCTTTCTCACTTCCTAAACCTAATTTTTTTTGCTCGCCCCAATTGAAGGTGTAAATTTTCCTTTTTTTTGTTTACTTTTGTGGCGCATAATTATTCACTTTTTGTCTTTTTTTGTTGCTCAAATTTGCATTTTTAGACAATGACCGCGCCGCAGTCCAACAAATTTTGTATTTTTCTTCTCTTTAGCTATTTGGGGGACAGCTTACAAACAATTTTTCCCTTAGGGCGCTGAGCCTCACTTAAAACGAGATTTAATTGAAGTTGCTCAACAATGGGAGTTTCGGCGCATTGTGGGCGTGGCCGTGCGACCGCATGATAATGCTGTTAAGCATTTAAGTGGATTAGAATTTTGCAGGTGTAAAGAAAAAAGTTGTGCGAGATGAAAAGTTGTCAATTGAAAAGTTTACGAATATGAGAAGAGCAGAGCGTAGACATATATACATATACTTTTGTGTGTCAGTGTGAAAGTGTTAGCTGAGCTTATCGTTTGGGTCATTGCTCGCATTAAAATTGAAAAAGTAAATGAAAATGAGCATTTTTTCCTTTCGTCTATTTGGCCGGCTTAAAATGTGTGGAAAATTAATTCAAAAGCTGGACGAGACACGAAAGCAACTTTAATTTTGGGCCAATTGCCGGACTGTCTGAACTGAAACGTTTTTGTTAACTTTAATTTGTGTTCACTGAACTGTTAAGATTTCTTATCAGGGCAAGAAGAAAGCGAGTTGTATACAAAGTAGCAGCTGGTTGGACCTTGGCAGATTGTCTATGTTTGCAAAGAATTTTCCTCAAACTATTAGCTTACTAAGCTACCAATCACAACACTAATATATTGCTAATTAATTGCTCTATACATAATTAATATCAAGCAGTTGTTCATATCTGTCAATTGGTCTCATAAACAATTGATATTATTGATTTCCTAAATAAACAAAGGTGTTGAGCCAGCTAATGATTTATGACGCCTTATTGCTGGATAAGATAAGATAATCCTAAAGAGCGACAAATAATTGTGGCTGATTAAATGAGGGCGAAATCTGTGAGGTTAATTAAAAGGCGTTTCCAAGGTGGCTAAGAATTTGATTGATAAACGGTAAAGCTTTATAAAATTCTGCAACAAAATTTTGTAGTAAAAGTAGCTCAAGCTGTACTCAGCTCAGCAGCTAAAACAGGTTGGGAATTAGAAGAAATAACTAGCAAATATTCAAGTCGTTAGGCGATTAGAAATAAAATTTTACAAAGAGTAAATGAATAAGAGAATGCCACATCTCATCTTAAAAATTATATATTTATTTTGCTTAACAAATAGGAATCAATAAAATGCTCTTGAAAATAAGATCTATTTCATGATACACGTATAGAGTGGTATAGCTAGCATATAGTATACTTTAATATCTGACTAACACAGACGGCATTGGCCTCGTCGAAGAAGTAATTGCCGCAGCTCTTCTCATCCAGAGTTCGACCATCGACACAGCGTAGATAATGTCGACAGCCCTTGGTTGAGCTGAGGACAAAGGGTATGGTGCGACCCTGGCAACGGTCCTCGGAGCAAACTACCTTATTCGGTTCAATGCAGCTCTGAGAACTTTTGTCGAAGAACAAATCGTCCTTGCACTTGCCCCACTGTGGATTGGCATCGACCTGGTTTTCTCCCTTGTCGGCACAGAAGAAGTAACCTTGACAAGTGGCTCCGTCGGGCACCATTACATTCTTCTTGGGACTCTTGGTTGTGCCACACACATCCTTCGGCAGGGGATAGGAATCGCAGCGGACCAAAGTCTTAGCCTCACAGGCACCAGTGCGGGCTTGATAGTAGCCCGTCTTGCAGGTCTTGTCCTCCAGAACGCCCTTGGTGCACACATGATAACGATCGCAGCCGAGCACATTGTCAAAGTTCACGCCATTCTTGATGATGCTGCAGTAGTCAAAGGTGCTCGTGCGGCACTCGGAGGTATGGCTCCAGATGCACTCCTGTGTGGTCTCATTGAAGTGCGTGGTGTCTGGGCAGGTGCCATAGACCGGTGTCTCCTCATCGATGCAATAGTAATAGCCAAAGCAGGACTTCGGGTCTGCCACAAAAAGACTAGCAGAATTCGCACAGGAAACATCACAATTGTCGGCTTCCGGCAGCGTCTTGACACACTTCAGCGTATCCTTGTCGAAGAACGGAGTTGGACTCTTGCAGGTGCTATAGGTGCTCTTGCCATCTAGACAGGTGATCGAACGACTGCATGATTCGGGATCACGTATAACCGTTTTATCTGAGAACAGCGTACAGATATCTTCTATGCGCTGACCCAGAGTTAAGCCGCAAAGGCTTAAGACGCAGATGGAGATGACGAGGCAACTGCTTGTTGCAAGTTCTAGAAAGTTGATAAGCCTAACTATAGATAGAGTTCTCTCTCTTCTTTTTCTAGCACCCACCTTTCATTTTTAATTACAGGTCTGTTCGCTCAGACAGCTGGCTTCAAACTGAATAGCAAACTAATGCCAACAGGATCTATATAAAGCACTGGCATGTGATAAGCCCATTGAATATCTTCAATTCATTATTAAAGGAAATTCCCACAGATTAGATTAACCATATCACAGCTAAAAGGCGTGAACGCACTAACTCTGATTATATATAAATATTTTATTCAGAAACCTTCAGCTGCACAGTTGTTTCCACTCCTTAGGTAGAGAGACCAATCTTACTGATAAATCAATCTGTGCAAAGCTTAAGCTTTTTTGAAAGAAAAACATAAATAGCTATCTATATATAAGCAATATATGCCTGCCCCTTATCGTCTCATAGTATACGACTTTCCAGTTCTCAACTGGCGCTCGACTGACGCGCTTTTTATGACTTTCAATTGGGTCAATAAAACATTTGGCATAAATTATAAGAGACTTCTGTTTGAGAGCAAAATAAAATATGTGAATTAAATATACAGATTGGAATATTAACTCTTTGTAGTGGTCAGGGTAACTTCAAGTAAAGCACTCCCGACTAGAGCAATCTTATTTATTTTCTTTTTCGACCTATTCTTAAAGCTCATATTTAGCAATATAAAAACGTGGCTATTTTTAGACAACACTGCCATTAGTTCAACTACTTGTTATCTATTTAATTGAAAGCCTCTTAAAAGCCCAACAAAAAAAAACTATAAGAAGAGCAAATATATAAATTTTATTTGGTAGAACTTTTTGTCACAGTCTCTTAACTCTCAGAGGAGTCTTAAAGGCACTGGCAGTTGGCGCTTGCTCTGTGGGTTATATATTTTGTGGCCCAGAAATAAATAGAACTATAAAGTGAGTTGGCCGAAAAACAAAAAAAATGTGAAAACAAATTATTTGACCAACTGATGTGTGTGTGTGTGTGCTTTGGCCACAAAAACTAAAACGTTACGTTTGGCCATTTATTTGGGCAGTTTATGGCCGGGCGTTTCGAGCCTCTTGCCAATTAATGATGTGCAGCGCTTTAGCTTGTCCAAGACCAGTAGCAGCAGGGGCGGCAGGGGCAGCTAACCATTGTGTGGTCGAAACGCTTGTCAATTGCTTTTTAGCTGCTTTCGAAAGCTTTTAAGCAGCTGCTGCCTGGCTCCTCTGCATGTCCAGGCCAAAACTCATAAGCAAAGTTTATGCAAATGCACAAATAGCTGCACAAGGGCATAGTGGAAGGGGGCGGGGGAGGTGTCAGAGTGGCTGGTTCAAGCCCCATTTGCTGGACACATCCGCTGCTGGCCAAATAAGTCAGTTCCGCCTGCTGTCCACGCTGTGCAACACATAACGGTTCAGACACTGTTTTGTGACACAGCTCCAGCTCGAGGTTCAATAAACTCTTTGCTCATGACTCATGGGAACAGCGGCGGAGACTCCTGCTTCTTCGCCTCTTCTATCTACGCCAACTCCTGCTCATTTGCTATGCACCACACAAAAGCGGTTGGAACAGCGTGAATACCAAATGCGCTCTCTTTGGGACAGTGCGTGTCATGGATCGCAGATATAGTTGGCTTTATATATATATATATTTATATATATATATATATCTATATATATACATATTTCATATGTAGGTTGGCTTAGACACCGACAGCTGTCGCTGTCAGCCTTTATTGTCGCTTTGTTGATGGCACGCAAACGAGCTTCAACGGCTATGCCAAGAAAAAATAAAACTTAAGGGGCTATTTATGTGTTCTCTTTTTTGTATAAAAATTGCAAATTTGTATATTTGTAAATTTGTATACATATACTTATGTGCATATCAACACGTAGCCTTTAAATTATGAGCACTGTTTGTTGCGAACAATCAAAATAAAATCTAAATCAACCAAGCATTTACAGCAAAGCAAATGAGATTTTAATTTTATTTGATAATTTTAAAAATTATAAAAGAAATATAAAAAATATAATTAAAAATAAATATATATAAAAAAGAAAAAAGTAATATAAGTAAAGCAACCTTACTATGAGTGAACTTAAAAATTATTAATAAATATATTTAATTTTTTTTTCTCGAGGTTTTGTTTAGGCTAAAAAATAATAAATATTCCACACAGATTGTTCTTCATCACTCTTGTGAAGCTAATTCTGCACCTTTAAAGTTATCGATATATTCCAATTTATAGCTTAAACCATAACTTAATGATATACATGTGATTCCCACTTAACTTAAACTACCATTTATATAGCTGACTTGTTTGAAGCTAGCTAAAAGCTATCGATATATATCGATACCTTAAACTACAATTTACACAGCTAGCTCATATAAAGCTAGTTCTACGTCGATACATTTATCGATGAACTTTAATTTTAGCAGAATTTAAGCAAAAATGTATATCAAACTCCGATATCAATGATTATATTAATGATCCGATATCTTGCCAACTTTATATATATATATATATATATACATATACATATATATATATATATATATATATATATATATATATATATATATATATATATATATATATATATATATATATAAACATTTTGTATCTAAATTGTAAAATGAGCTTAAAAATTCTGGGTAATTGCTTCTCTTAAATCACTAATGGTGGCTTCATACAAAGTCACATTAATTTCCCTTAATAAAAAGTCTACAGAACTTTGCTATACCCACTATAACTTAGTCCAGTTGCCACATAAAGTATTTTGTTGTAAGCAGTTATGCAACTTTTGACAAGACTTTGTCCGTTGTAAATTTGGTTCGAAATTCGCAAAGTTTCATTGCAAACAATTTCACTTAAATTATATTGCGTTTTAGCTTAGCAAACTTTAATAAATATTTCTTTATGCTCTGTTTTATTTTAAACCAAAAACAAATTCTCTTTGCACAGAATTGCGCGTGGTTTTCCGGATACACGCACCTGTCTGCTGCACCAGAAGCTGCAGATGCTCAACGTTTGCGTGGAGCGCCGCTTGCAGCGCGAGGCATTTGGCAAGCGCAAACAGCAGCAGGCGAAGGTCATGGACCAGCAACAGCAGCTGAGCGAAGAGGATGATGAGGAGGAGGATGATAGCGAATTTTATGATTGCGATGAGCCAACCTCGAGCAGTGGCTTACTAACGAAAGCTGTGTTAAGCCTCAAGCCTGAGGGCCGTTTGAAACGTTTGGGCCAGGAGCGTTTGCTAGATGAGCCGGACGAATATCTATATGTGCCAGAAACCCAGGAGCCAGTGCCCAAGACCGAGGATCAGCTGCAGGACGATGCGGAGGTGATGCTGAAACTGGGCCCCGGCTCCGGTTTGAGCACACAAATGATGTGCACTTCGCTGATGTCCGATATGGAGGCCTTCAAGGCGGCCAATCCACGTGGCAAAATGGAAGATTTTATACGTTGGTACAGTCCCAAGGACTGGGAGCAGGTCTTGAGCGGTAAATAATAGGAGAAGGAGATATTCTATAAGACAGAGATTATAATATAGATAACTTTGTTAGATAACGGCGAGAGCACGTATCAGCTAAGCGTTCGCATGACCACTGAGGGCAATACTTGGCAAAAGGTTTGGCAACAGGCACAACCAGTGCCTGTGGCCCGACAGCGCAGACTCTTCGATGATACGAACGAGGCGTTGAAGGTGCTGCACTATCTAGAAACGCGCAGTATGAGCGAGATCTATGGACTGACCATTATACCGGCGCTGCATACGGCTATACTTAAGCTAATTGTGAGTTTATGTGGATAAAACTCGATAAATGTATAACTAACTCTCTCTACTCCACTCTCAGGACATCTATAGCAATGCCCAAGTGCAGGATCTGTTTGCCAGCCACATTGAGCAGCTTTTAAGTGACTTGTGTCGCCTCTCGCGCTCCCATTCCAATGAGCTGCCTCAAGTGGAGCAGCTGCTGCAAGATCTATCCGAACTGGAGCGTCGTTTCTATCAGTTCAAGTGCTTTGAGAGACTCGCTGGCTATCCAAAGCGCAGCAATCTGGCAGAGATCAAGCGACAATTCGAGGAGATACTGAAGAATGAGAACAGCTGCACAATTGTGGACAAGAAGCGCGGCGCTGCAGGCGATGTGCTATGCAGCGGCGGCAGCCTTTATGACCTATTGAGCCCTAAACTGGAGCAGGATATATCGAATCGCTTGATCAGCAAGGATTATGTTATACGCCTGGATGGCGATACAAAATCAACTGAGAAAGGTCTCTATCTGGGCCCACAATTCATGCGAGCAATTGTAACGGGCGATAAGCTGAGACTTTGTGGAGCATTTACGGAGAGCACAACTTTTGTCTAGGCGGCAAGAGCTATGATGTCAATGATAAAAGAGAGAACTATGCTTATAATTAGACTACATAATATATATATATATAAATTATAAATAATATATATATTATATTTCAATAATGCCCAAGCTACTTTATGAACTGTCCAACACATACTCTATAGCAATTGAATATAATAATATTTATTGAATATTATAAATACAAGTTCTCTTCTATTATTAACTAACAGATATTGTTCTTTATAATTTAAAGTAATTTATTCTACTTGATTGTAAGTTCTTGATTGATAAGTCCTTGAATTATATTTTATTATATTTCAATTGCTTTTGAATATTTTAATTATATTTGGTGCTTTGTAAAGTTTAAGTTTTGAATATATAATAAATACAATAAACATAATTTCGTATGAAATGCTCTTTTGGTGTGCAACCGCAACGTTTTCCTCCTATCAATATCAATTATAACAAGACAACATTTACACTTGAGTCAGAAATAAACACACTCTCACACATAACCACATCTAATCACATAATCATGCTCGCAGCTGCGCTCCTTTCCCTTCTCCACTTAGCTTTCGAGCATACCACTTTAAGCCATTTGCAAAAACTTAACTCGAATTCAAATGTAGACAGGCAAATTGCCTAGCCACAGAGCCAGAGAGCCACGGAGCAAGCGTTAAATACAAGACTATGCCCAGCGGGCGAGACTCCTTGAAAGACCCAGCCCATTTGGTTATGTGGGCCATGTTTAACTCGAAATTATTTTAAGACCGCTCCGTTGCCGTAGCGGAGGCAACGTTTCTGCCTCATGGCCAACACATAAAGCATTTCTCTTACGTTTCTTGCTGCTTTTTTTTTCTTTCGCCTCGTAAATGCTGCGCCACTAAATTACCTACAGGCTATAATTGTTTTGTGTACATGTCGAGAGTCGGCAGTCGGCAGTCGGCAGTTGGGAGTCGGCAGTCGAGACTCTTCAACAACAACTTGTGCAGCCTTGCAACTATGTTCGAGTTTCTTTCTCTCCAACAAAATATGCACAAGTGTGGAAATAGTATTTTGTTTAAGCATTCTGTATTTATTGCACTCACAGGCAGCTCTCCAACTAAACGCAATGCTCATTAGGTTTTATCAAGGGCATAACTTTAATATAATACCAGAAGTGTAATTTATGAGAATTTATTGTTTCATGTTTTCGGATATGTTCCTATAATTGTTTAACGTGGCGTATCTTAGGATTTATTAAAAGCTCAACTAAGAGCTGGAACTATGGGAAAAAAGATGTAAAATATAGCATAAGCTGAATTTGATCTGAGATTATATATATCATATATATATATATATATATAGATCATATGAGATCAGCTCTAGTTTATGCTGAATTTGATATTTTTACAGATTTAATTTGTGCTTTTAAAGAAACCTCGGCTTGAAACTTTAAAGCTGCTTGGCATAAAATGCTTGTGATTAATCTGAAAAGTTAAAGCTCTGAAATATTTATGTTAGATAAACTTTGAGAAATTACAGTTTAATTATGCTCTATGATTAAAACCAAAGCTCTAAGCTCTTAAAATTCTTTTAAATCATAAGCAAGTGTCTTTGAATATATGTTTTTTGTTTACGTGACAGAGCTTTAAAAAGCAGTTGCAAGCTTTCGATTGATTCTATTCAAATGGAACGAAGTTTAGCACTTTGTCAGCTACTTAAGCATGGAAAATAAAAAGCTTTCACTATGAAAAGCTTCTCTAAACGATATTATTTAGCCTAAAGTTCTTATGAATAAATAAACTGTTGTAGCCATCAAGCCGGTCTAAACTCTTACTCTGTAGATTTGGCTTTAAGCCAAGTCAAGCTTTTCACTTAAATTGTGCTTAATTTTTCACACCAATCATGCACGCAATACGAGATTTATGTGCGCTCGTAAATAAGCTTTTCATAAATGCAAATCCACTTAGTAAATCAAATTAAAAGTATGATAGAATATGTGTATATATGTTTATGCAAGTGAAGCATGCAGCATAATTGTGGTTTATGTATATATTTCAATAATATGGTAAAAAATTAATTAAATTCTCGCAATCAATTTGGCATAAAATGGTCGCTGAATGGAAGAAGTTCATTTCCAATTGATTTGCTGCTGGTTTTTGTGGTACCTATGCACACGCCCACAAAGAGGGAGGGTGTGTGTGTGGGTGTGTGTGGCCAGTGTTACATTTTTGCTGATGCAGTTGAATTTTAATGAAAGCGATTTTCCTTCTTTTTTTTCTCGCACAGAAAATTGAATTATAGCAGACAGAGAAAGAAAGAGAAAGAGCGTGCTGGAGAGAGAGAGAGACAGAGTGTGAGTGAGAGGTAAAACTTGTTGAGATTTTCAATTTCTATTGAACTCCGTCGGGCGCATTGAAAAGTAGCTGTGAATAAAAATGAATGAAATATTTTCTACTATAGCCAGTCAGATGGACTTAAAGAACTTTTCCCTCTTTTCTCTCCCGCTCTCTCTCTGTCTGTCTCTGCTCTCTTCGCTTTTGTATATTTTGTAATATGACATTGAGTTTCAGAGGATTATTGCTTTTATGCACATGAATTATTCAGCGATAGTTGACTACTGCAATGATAACTCATAGCGAATATATATATATATATATATTCACAGATCTAATTGCTTGAAATGAATAGCTCTGCGAATCGGAGACCAAGTCATAAAAAAATATTGTCAGCTTCTTCTTTTTATTTCTATTTTTTCGGAGCTCTCTTAACAATGGCGCCGTAAAACTCAATCGTGGGAAGCGCGCTGCACAAATTTGCATACTCATCATCATAAAGAGGAGCATAAGAGGGGCAGAAATGACTGGACTCAAGTGAACTGAACTCAGATTATAAGTTTCATAACTCAATAATTAAAAGTAAACCCAACAAAAGAGCTATTAAAACAAGTGGACGTGCAATCGACGGCCATCAACGACCAGCAGATGCTCTGACAACATTGAACAATTAGTTTAGATAGGCTGGAGAATAGATAGTCTAAAAGTGAAATCTAAATTTACTATATAAGGTCGTTAGGATGCTGGACATCTAATTTGATATGAGTAGCTTCAAAAATCTTCGAGTTATATCTTAAGAACTTATTATCTGAATTAAGTTTTATCAAAGGAAACATTGATTACATAACGGTATCATTTTTTAAGCATGGGCATTCCACTTGAGTTTAGAAACTTCACGTCCAGGTCAATTGTTAGCCCTTCTACTGTGGCAATATATTTTGAAGCTCGTTAGAATACTTTTTATCAATTGACATTTAAACAATTATCACCTAAAATTTGATTAAAAGTAGAAAAAATTAAAATCACGATGCTTGTCTTAAATCTTATTCCCTTCGAATCAGCCATGAACTTTGAATGCATGTTGCTTGAACAAATTATGTGCAAATCTCACAAGTAAAACCTTTCTGAGCTCGCATGGGAAGCCGTTTTATAAAATTCATAAATTGCAAAACAGTTGCTTTACAATTTTTGTAAATTTTGGCTCGATTTCGAAAAGCAATTTTTTTTTTTAACCTAAATGTATTCGACTTGCTGTTGACGCCAAAAATTTTAAAGACTTTTACTTGATTGAATAATGTTAGAGCTGACAAAAGGTTTTTGGCTTCACATGATTTAATCAAAAAAATTATAAATTCTAACAATTTGTCGTAACTCTGAATTGCTTAATTTCAATAAATGCATCTGGACAGCTTTTTCTAATAGTAATCGAATGTTCAGTTATCTAAATTTGTTCCATAAATTTCTACAAAACGATATGCCCTTTTGACACACTTTCAATAGTTAGAGGGTATCATTATTAACAGCAGCTCAAATAAAGATTAAAAGAGCGACAACAAAAACAACAAATTGCGCACATTTTTAATGGCTCTTAGAGCTAAGGTTAGCACCGTTAAATTGAGTGTTGTAAAATTTGGTTTGGTTTCGTTTTTTTTTTCAACATTTTTTTATTATTTTCGTGTAACACGTTTGCTGATTAGAGTTGTCAGCGGCAGCTGTCTTAAAACCAATCTTAAGCAGCTTATTATAAATTTGCTGTATGCATAAATAAACACGCTCTCTCTCTCTCTCTCTCTTTCTCTCTGTCTCCACCTCTGTCTGCGTGTGTAATTTACGAGCTTTGGGGTGTGCCAAGACGTTGAAGTAGCCCACAAAATTAAGTACACAAAAAATACTCAAACAAGGTTGAATAATAACTTGTCTTGCAGTTAACACTCGAGTGCCATGGCAAAGTGATTGCAAATACTTGTAATTGAAGATACCAATTGTTTGCCAGCAATTAGCGCTGTCATCTTCCTCTTTGCCTCTCTATTTCTCTGTGTGTGCGTCTGCTAACGTATACTTAATTTTTGTGTGGGTTTCGGCTACGCCCGCATCTCAATCATTTCATTTGGCCTATTCAAATTTAAATTCAAATTCAACTTGTGACAACATCCGCTTAGGCAAGCAACCTGCTTCCATCTTCATATTTGGTATTTGGCATTTGGCTTTGAGTTAATTAAAGCCTTCGCTGACTCACTTTTAAAGACCGTTTAGTTTTACGAAATATATCAATATTTATTTAAAGCTGAGGCGCATTCATTTATCTCTGCCAGCATTGTGAAGCAATCAATAATAATATGATTTGCAGCTGGTTTTGAATGTCAAAAATTCTAAGAACAATTTTGATAGCTTTAGAGTGGTTTTAAAGCTTTCGTTATAAAACTTCAGTTTTTTAGCTTAAGACCAAAGTTGTGGGTTGAAAAAGTAAAAGTAAAAAGCTCATTTATAAGTTTACCATAAATTATTTCATATCTTTAATTGTATATTTTTTTTTTTTCATAAAAAAAAACACAACCATAGAAAAAAGCTCAAATATGTCTATAATTAATTGCATTATTATTTTATATTTTAACTAGGCTTTTTTCCAACAAAGCTTTAATGTGCTTTTTCCAATCCACTCTTAACCAAGACACTGTCCTGCAGCAACAAACAGGCTTACGGCTAGACAGAATTTTCAGGTTTGATCAAAATGCTGAGCAAGTTATAATGCCCTTGATATTTGATTACATTTGCAGGAGTTCAACTGTCACAGCTTGAACTTTATTGAGCTTGTAGCCCAGCAACTCTCTAACGAAACGCAGCTTAAATTCAAAGTTTCGCTTCCATTGAAAGCAACTGACAAAAATTGGATTATTGATATCAGAATTGTAAGCTGTGTATTTTTGCTGGTATTTTTGAAGCAAACAAGCCGAAGAAAATATTCAGCTGGCACGCTTAAATTCTTATAAACGGCTTTAAAAAAAAACTTTTTAATGCCAAGCTCGAAGAAACAAAAACAAAAACAACGCCAGGCGAAAACTTTAAGTCCTTCGCATGGTTTTTTTTATTTTCTCTTCTCGTTTCTTTTTCATTTATTCTTTTTTTTTGGTTTTTCACAGATCAACTCGCTGCTCGGCAGAGGGGGCGGGGAAGATGTGTTACGCGTAGCATTTATTAACATTGCTCGCTGGGGCGTGGCAGCTGCTGCTGCTGCCAAAAGGTGTTAAGTGGCAGCCACGATGCGAGTGCAAATGATGATGAGCCACGGCGAGCCGAGCCGCCGAATATGAGCGTTGGAAAATCTGCGTAAATTTCGAAGCGAGTGGCCATAAATAACAACAAACAGCGCAGCAACAAAAATTGAATAAAAGATATGTAAAAGAAATGAGAGTAGCGAAATGATAGACTGTCTAGATATCCTGTATGTAACTCAAACAGCATATAAACTACCCTTGATTGGTGGCACTTCAAAGCAATAAAATATTAAATAAAATATATTTTAGGACAGAGAAACGGCAAAGTGATATACTAACTAGATATCCTGTTAGGAATTTTAAATTTATTTTAAATTGCTTTAAGTTGTATTTGAATGATTTGATTTGCTATCAATAAAAATGAAATTAAATTTATATATCAATGTATGAGCAGACAATTGATTGACTAGTCGGATATATATATATATATATATATATATATATATATATATATATATATATATATATATATAAGCCCTATGGTTTTTAAAATTATAGGGTATCTCATATGTGCATGCTGTTATATATGACTATTAACTATATTGTGGACTGGGTGCAAATTTTTTTTGGTTGCATATTTTATCAGCTCTTAAATTAACTTTCGTAAACATGAACCCTCACATTAGCCCCTTTTCCCTTCAGCTACAGGGTATACAAATTTCTGTGTAAAACAGTATTTATGAAATTCTCTGCTGACTCTCCAAGGAGGCCAGCACATTTTCTTATTTTTTTTTATATATATATATATTTAATGGCTAATTAAATTGGGAAGCGAAAAACGTGCGATACGCGCTTAAAGTTGAAATCTCCAATTGAAAAAGTTGCAATGGCCAACCAAATTGGAAATTCAATTGGAAAACAACTGCCATACACATAGATACAAGTGTACAGACACACACAAGCACAGCTCTGAACACTTGCCGCACAAACATTTGCGCAAAGTTGCGGACAACGCGCGTTGACTGTGGTCAGAAACGCCAAGTACGAAATCTACTTATAGAGCGGAGTGAACTGCAGGCGATAAATTGGGAGAATATAAAGGAAAAGTATGTTGAGCAAATATAGATAGATATTGGTAGGCAAATTGAATGGCAAATTGGGCAGATTCTTTTAAGAGCTATATATGATAATTTAAAATCCAGAAATTGTCATATACTTTATAAATAAATATATAAATTATATTTTTTAGTGATAAACAATATAAGATAAAGATATAGATATAAAAGGGTAAAATAATTTAATAGAATATTTTTATATTCGTAAGAAAAATGGAATGAACTATTAGAGATTATGCTTAACACATACATAATCTGCCATTTAAATTATTTTTATTATTATTATTTTAAAAAAATATTTAAAAACATGAAGAGTTCATTTGACAGAGATGTGCATTATCCATACTTCAGTATACTTGTGGCCTTAAAATAATTTGAAGTATACAACTCTCGACTCATTTTATAGTTATCAATGCTAACAACATATTGTAATTGATTATAATGATTATTTTGATTCAGTTCTACCTACAATTGAGTTGGGTAACTGATAATTCTATGTTGATTTGCGAAGCTTACGATTCGAATATATTTTTAGCTAACAAGTTTCATGCTAATTAACTGAGGTGAATGTGGCAAAAGTTAGTTGAAGATTTATTCATATAGCTTAATCTATCTAAATCCAACACAATCTGTCTTAAAACCAAATCATTTTATTTTCATGTCATTTGTATGAACTCATAAAGTCGATTTTTGTTCGAACTTTTGCCAAAGAAGGTAATGTTAAATATATTATTTCACATATTTATCAAATATATATAGCGTATAAAGTAATTTATATAGTATATATAGCCATTAAAAGCCATCAAGTTTAATGAATTTCTAGATCTTCACGCGCTCATCTCTAGCCAAAAATGCATTTACGGAAGCTCAAGAAAATTACGTCAGTGGCTTGGCAAAAGTACACATACGACACACAGATACACACACACAACTACACATACAAATACTCATAGATAAGTGACTGCTCGGGTGCTTAAGAGATAGACCAATACATGCCTGGCAGGGCAGTGTGGCAGTGCGTGTGTGTGCCAAATATAGCAAAGCCGCAGCAGCAGCAGCACAGTCAAAGTTGGCAATGTTGCCATAGTAAGCAGCCTCTGTCCCTGCCCCGCCCCTGCCTTGCCTGGTCTGCATTTCGCTTCTTCAGTTGCTGTTCGCCAATGACGCAGACGATTGAATCGCTTGGCCCAAAGAGTTGGGACGCGAACGAGAGAATTGGGTCAAATGCCGCATATTTGGCCGAGCAGCTGGCTTTAGCCGTACAGCGCGACAGCGCTGCCTGCTTTAACGGTTAATGTTATTGCGCTTTTGCTCGTTTATCGCCGGCCATTGTTCTAGCTGAGATTTAGTTGAGGAGACGCACGCTGCGACCCAAGTCAAAGAGACGCACGCACGCCAGCCAACACACACACATACACATACACACGCACACACAGATAAAAGTCAAACGGCAGCCGCTTAAATTTACTTTACGACTCATTGTAAACGGCATCACGATGGAGTCAAAGTCACAGAAGGCAGCTCGTTAAAGAGCAAAGGCAGCGAGCAGCAGCAAAACAGGCCAAACCTGTGTGTATGTGTGTGTGCTTGTGTGTGTGTTGTTCAATTTGTGTTAGCAAATTGTGTGCGCATTATGATTAGCAAATTTTCGTGCAATTGTTTACACATTCCAATTACATATTTATTGTTTTGCCATCAATTGTTTAGAGCTACAAATGCGTAGCCCAGGCATAGTCATAGGCATAGGCTTGGGCAAAGACTATTATGAACATAGTCAAATAAATAAATTTATATTTATGTATATATATAAATAAATATATTTAATGACATATGCTGCTGTAGTTGACAGCAAAAAGGCTAAGAATTTCCTTTGATATATTTATTTCATATTTAATTTGATAGTCAACTTAAATCTTTCAAGTGGAAATTTTCGCAGTCACAAAGCGATCAACTCAACGCTTCATCAATAAAATTAATTGCAATTTAATATATATCTACATAGACCTATTTTATATAAGACTGATTGTTGTAAAATCTTTGGCTATGACAGCAAATCAAATAGCTTTTTGTATGAAATAAAAACGAAAAATATATTTTATTCAATTAAGTATTCTGGTAATAATTTATCAAGTTATTCATTTTTAAAATTAAAAAAAAATTGTATTCTTATTGTAACATTTTACTCATTGTTTTCTCTGGTCACTTTATTAATCTCAACAGCTTTCAGCTCTTAATTTGATTGCCAAAAAAATACATTTAATTATTAAAATCACATAAAATTGCTATAAAAATGAAAACATTTACAATTTCCTAAAATTAAATGAATCATAAAAGTTAAGCTAGAATTTGTTTTCGCCCCTTTTGATCGCATTATAAAATTAAGCTGCTTGCAAAAAGAACATTTATTACATTTATTTATATATTTATATATGAGTATATTTATATATATATATATATATATATATATATATATATATCTACCTCTCTCTCTACACTGACCCATTAAAGCTTAATTTATTTTTACAACAATTTAGTGTAGCAAGTCTTTAATTATGATTACTTTCGTTTAATAAACGTCATGATTATTAAAATTAATTTGATGGCGCAAAGCTGCGGCTACATTGTTGTTGCAAGTGGTTGTGGCTGTTGTAGCTGTTCTGGTTGTTGCTGTTGCCAGCATTTTGTGTCAGCCATTTGCCAGCGGCTGGCGTTGCAAGTAGATTGGAGCGCAGTTTGTCAGTTGGCGGTTTTTTTTAGTTTTATGCTCGCTTACAAAGTGCAAAGAGTATATATTGGGTCGTCACTTCAACCGAACACACAACATTCTAAAGAATTAGACTCTATCTTCACAAAGTTTTAGAGCTCTAATCAGTTTTCCACATAGAGCCATAAATTCAGAACACATCAATTGCTTAATTAATTTCGAAAACGAGTATTATGCAGTCTGCAGTGTGGCTGCAATTAATGATGTTGCAACAGCAACTGTGGCATGCTGCAGGCAACTGGCCAAGACAATGTCACAGACTTTCAATATATATAAATTCTTTTCTTTGCTCTGAGCTCTGCGTCTACTGCTTCTTCTCCCTTAGATTGAGACATTTTGCAAATTTAATGTTTTAATTAGGTAGAGGCGTGTGCCTAAGTCAACATCCAAAATGGGCTTAATGGCCAATGCAGTTGCCACAGAATTGATGTGGCTCAGCTCACATTTAAGCTTAACAGCCGCAACGTTGCTCCTAGCAAGCGACTTCTGGCTACGTGTGCTGGCAAAATTTCGTTACCTTCGGTTGAGTTACACAGCTCCCCATGGAGCGTGGTTGGCATATAGAACATGTTGCAGCATGCAACATGCAACACACACCGACACACACACACACACAGACACATGTAGTTCAAGCAAATCCCATTTGTCACGCCTGCAACGCTCGACCCGTTCGGTTTGTCAGTCTCCATTGACCCGGCAACAAGGGAGACAGTCGGAAGGGGCGTGCAGGAGGTGCTCTCAAATTTTACCTTGTAAAATCTAATATAAATGCAAACGCAAATGTCAAAAATTGTAAAATTAAAAATCACATCTGCCTGCCTGGCTGGCTGCCCCCAGCCGCACTTGCAACTATTTTTGCGCACACACGTCGTATACGCAACATTATTTAATTTTTTTTTCTCCTTCGTATAGCAACTGTCACATTACGTATACGCAATCAGTCGTCATCGTCGTCTGTGGATATACGCCACATATTGACGACAGAAATGTACACAGCGTTCACTGCCAAAATTAACTGCTTCACAAAGTATTCGAAACGATGCAGACATGAGATATCCTGTAATTAGTTAAGGCAGATTCGAATGGAAGATGTTGGAGATATGTGAGTTATGAGTGAATGAAATGAGAATTCCTTTTTGGCTTAGTTTGAATGTATGCAGATCATTTTTAGATTATAAAGAGTCAATTATGAGGGAAGCTTAGGAATTATTTATATTGAATTATACTTGAAATACTTGAAATATATATTAGAAGTGTGAATAAGGTTAACTAATTGTAATATTACAATCAAGGATTGCATGAAAAATGATAAAAAGATTAACACTCAAATGAAATTTTTTTATTATATAATTTTAGAGTGATTAATTTGAGATAGGCAAAGCTATGGGTTATTAGTAAAAACCTGCTAGGTTACATTAATTATATTTTTGTTGTTTATAATTTTTTTGTTGACTTTATGAGTATTAGAGGTTAATGGAAGCCGAAAATATTGATATATATTTTCTGATCTTCCATAACTGTCAGCTATATATACCCCTTAGCCGGCTTTCAGCATAGGGCATCCAATGAAAATACATCAAATATTTGCAGCGAGAGTTGTTTGAAGGGTTTTTGGCACAATAAATGTCAGCAATGTTTGATGTTGATTGAACATCGCGTCGCGTTTGCATATCATGCGGGACAAGTGCATGTGTCTATATATATACTACCTTTATATACATATATTTAAATATATATACGCATATACAGCGAAGTTTGCAATACAATTTAACAAATGTGCTTGACAAATTGTGCAAAGAAAAAACGAGAAAAGTGTGAAACGAAAATTTCATCAATATAAAATATTGTAAAAAAAGGATGTATATCTTGTGCATATATACATATATATTTATATATATATATATATATATATAAATTGAATGCAGGCGAAGAGATTAAAAAGAATTTTTGGAACTTTTCAGTTGAGGCAAAAAATTTGGCACGCAATTTTGCATTAAAAATTGCATTGCGTAAAAGTTTTCATTTTTGTTGCATTTTTAATTTACGCACACGATTATGTGTGTTTGTGTGTGTGTCTCTTTAGGTGTCTGTCTGCTAAAATGAATTTTATTTTAATTTATGCGCAGACATCAGCAGACGTTAGCACACAAACTAAGGCACAGGTCGTTGTGCGGGGTTGTGACCCGCCTCCAGCAGCAACAACAACACAATATTCACACACGCAGACTCATTGACACGCACACACACACACACACACACACATACACACATACACACAAGCTCGCACGCAACTGCTTGAAAACGGAAACGGAAATATGCGCAATTTTTCAACAAGACAATGTCTGTCAGTCGGGCAAAGGCGACAACAACAACAGCAAAAACAATAGAAGATGGGGAAACTGCAAAATGATAAACCAAAAAGTTTTTCTGGCGTTTTCCCTCAACTTTTCTTGCACTTGCACAAAATTATTTAAGTTTTTGGCCGTTTGTTTGAGTTTTCTGTTTTCTGTTTTCAGTTTTCGGCTTTGTTTCAAGTGCGTTTCCCATTTTAAATATGAATTCTTTTTATCTGCTTAAGAGCAAAACAAAAATACCAAAAAAAATGTCGAAATAATTAAACAAGTGCGTGCCAAATGGAGAGATAAAGCGCTCAAACACTGCCCAACAGCGAAAAAGTTTTTTTTTAACCAAAATTGGGTCAATTAAAAAGTTGTCTTGCGGCGTGGTTGAATGGCCAGAGTAAAGTCTCTATGCAAGCTGCTCGTTAAGTTGTTGCTGAACTAATTAAATTATATTCTTTTTTTTAGTTTTATAAAGAAACCGAATTTCAATTGAACAAACTTTTGATTTAAGAAAGTGTTAAATTGGCTTAAGGTAAATGTAATTGTTGTGTATTTTATTATATAAATATAGAATATTATTTTATATGATATTGAAATACAATTATTTGTCTATTTGTTGTAGAGCTGAGTTTGAAGCTTAAAATGAATTTATATTTAGTTTTAAATAACTCAAATTTTATGATAGATGGACGGGAGAGTTGATTTTGCTGCGAAAATACTATAGACGCCTTAGAGCACGATTCCATAGAAAAAAGCATTGACCTAGCAGGAACTTTTGCTAAAGTTAAAATTGAGCCTATAATAGAGCACCTGTACAAAGGCAGAATTGCTTGAAAAAGAGTCACAACCTCGCCGACAGGTTATTACGGCAATAGTAGTGAGACTTGGACTCGGGATGACTGAGGATAAAGGCATAGTTAAAGCAAATAAAAGAGCAGCACCTTGAAGGCTCATGCGGGAAATCGCCAGGTGCCAAGGTGGCAGGCAGCTCAAGAGGTGGTAGGACTTAAGCAGCAAGTGTAGTCCGACACACCTGTCAGAGTGTCGAATCACTAAGGCTAGTTTAAACTTAGTCTAAAAGCCTTTTCCTTCTTCTTGCAATTTTAAATCCACAAAAGATCGAAATGTTCTAAGTTTAAAAATAAAACATTTGCAGCTCAAATTGTTGTTTAAGTTTTACGGCCAACATTTTTCACCCAAGGTTTTTATTCTGAGTGAAATACGTAATTCACTTTCGTTTTTGTCAATAAAACAAACAGTTGACCAAAACGAATCTGATTCGCATGCAACCCACTTGCTTTTTCTTTAAGTTTATAGTCAGAATAAAAACAAAATAAATTTAAATTAAGCATTGCCGTTTTTTGCAACTATTTTTAGCCTTTTTTAACACTCTGACAATAAACTTTTATACAATCGTTTTTTAAGTATTCTGACTGCTTCATATACTCTATACTTATAAGCATTTAAATTCACATTAAAAACACAAAGTCAAGGCTGTTAAAGAAAAATATAAAAAGACCAGGTTTATATTAAAAATAAAAAACAGGTTCAAATTGCGTTGCCAAAAATATATATGATAGTTATTTATATAAATATAAATATATATATTATATAATATGCACCTTTAGCATTTCAATAAATTTCAACGCAAATATGGCAAGGATGTTTGCTGGAATACGTGTGGCAGATGCAGATATCTGAATCGAATTTCAGCATTTTAAAAGTGAAGTTATTGCTATGAATGAATCCAATAAGAGCAATCCAATTCGTAGCATTAATTTGAAGCACATTTTGCATAAGTTTTTTTTTTTGTGTGTTTTTATTGTATTTTTATAAACAATAAAAAGTTGTTTATCACTGACTGCCACAAGCACGCAGCCGAACGCATTTAAATGAGCCGCAAACAACAATTATTGTAAAAGGAGTTATATATACACATCTATATATATAGTATATGGTATATAGCATATGTATATGCTTTTTCATGGAGCCATATTTACTTGTTATTTTTATGTACAATGAATAAATTGTTTGCAAATGACGGAAAAGTCGGCGGAACAAATGCCGCTCAGCCGGCAATAAATATAAAAACAATATGCATTCGATTATTCAATATTGATATGCACAGCTATTATTTCAAATGAGCTTTAAGTCATAAATTAATCCCGTTGATCCTGTAATAAACAGAGCAAATGGTTCAAAAATATACAGAATTTGTAACTTAAGCGTTTTATAAAGCCACTTGGAGCGTATGGGCTCGAGTTTTTGGCTTAAGCATTATACTCAAAAATCGAACGAATTTTCTGTTTTAATATAAAGCAACTTCTATCTAAGCTGCATAAAGAAAAAACTTATAAAGTTGTAACTTTTCAATTGATAATAAAATATAGCTAGAGCTTTCAGCTTTAATATATAATACAATATATGGCAAAGACAAATAATTGATAATAATAATATATATACAATAATAATATATATTATATATACAATATATACACTAGTTAAAAGTTCCTGTAGCTTTGAGCTTTCGTTTTTATGCAACATTAAAACTTAGAAATTTTAGCTTAAGTATAATTCTAATATTTAATTGAGGCTCTGCTTAACAATCGAATTATTTTAAAGCTCCTATGTCGTTCAAAAGTAGAGTTTTTATAGACTTTTTATATCAAGCTTTTATATTGCATCAAAGCTACAAAATCAAAAACTTCACTTCAGGTTTTTTCTCTCTTTAGTTTAGTTTTTAATCCACTTGCAGTTGCAGCATTTGCTTTCGAAAGTTGAGTAAATGAACAAAGTTTTCAATCAATGCGAGATTATTCGAATTGTTTATTGTTTATCGTTGATTACTGGGCTAAAACTTTCTAATGAAGTAATCAGAAATTGTTTGTTATGCAAACAATGGGAAAATGTCATTAAATCAGTGCATGCTGCGACTCACCTCTGTTGCTAAAATCAACTATAAAATTAATTAAAGGTAACAATCGGAGTTTAGCTGGACGGCAAGCAAATGGAAACGGGTCAGTGCATAAATTGCAAGAAAATGGCAAAGCCGGAAGACAAACGGCAAAAACAGTAGAAAATTAAATGTTAAAAGAGAGAGAGAGAGGGGAGAGGAGAGCGACAAAGGCAGTGGCGACAACTTCATGAATTGTGCAACGAGCGTACAAAAGCGCCAAAAAAGAAGACATTACCAAGTAGGAGATGAGTGGCTTAACGAAGTCGAAGTTTGAATGCTCTAACTGAAAAATATTATTAAAAAAATCGACCTATCTAACGACATTATCTATTTATATCTTCATATAATCAGCTGATTTTTATATATGATACACCGAACTTAGTTCCCATAGATAAGCATAGCTAGACAGTGAGATAGGGAGAAGGGAAGTGAGTTTTGTATGACGAATAGAAGCACAGAGCGAGCGAGTATATCTCCTACATAAATCTGAAGCTCTCTACCATGCACTCAAAATACTCTGCAGAAACCGCATTTAAAAAAAACAGGTATATATATATCTCTAAAACAATAAATTAAAATGCAAATTTCAACGAGAATGAATGTAAACAGTAACAAACACTTGCAGCGCACTGCTGGTTGCAATCAACTTGCTCTCAGATATGTCTTATATAGACTGCTAACTGCCAACTCAAGGCTGCAGCAATTGCAACTGCAACAAATTGTGGCGACAATGAGACTACGCTCAGTTAGCTGCTAAGAAAAAACGGGAGCGGAACAGACTCAAATGGGCCCAAGGGCGGAAGCAGCAGCAATATCAAAAATTAATTTTTTTTAAATTTAATTTATAATATAAATTAATATAAAATTGTTTTAGGAATTTTAGTATTAATATATGAATATTTTTAAAAATAAAGATCAGCTTAGAAAGTTCCCAGAGCTACTAGATACAGCATTAAAAACTAATATATATTTGATAATCGAAGCAAAATATAAGGCCCCCTCGTCTTGCTAATCCGCACCTGTGCTCAAGCACTCGGCTGACTGATGAGGCGGAAGTGTCATGGAAAGCGAAAAAAATAACAGACTCAACTATAGCGACTCGACGGCGACCAACTGACCCAAAAACTAATACTCGAATAGCCCAGAATTCGATGCGAATCTTTAGGTAGATTGCCAGGCGATAGAAGTGGCCCATTGTTCCGCTAGCCGGCCTGAAGGTCAGCAGCTACTCTCTGATATTGTGTGTGGTAAGTGCTTTGGGCCACAGCCAAAAAACAAACGTAAAACGAAGTTGCGCCAGTTACCACGTCTCACTTACCTAGTGGGCGTGGCGCCCAAATAATTCACAAATTCCGTTTCCAAAAATCTGTGTGCCCTTACCTAAAAGTAAAATAGAAAATGAGATAAATATGTTATATTCAATATGGGGACATTTATTTTTATTTGCCAGGCAAAAGACTTTTGTTTAATTTACAAAATTTTGTTTGGCAGATATGGGCGAGTCTTTTGTGTGGATGCCACAGTTTGTGGCAAGTTACAACTGTGCTTTGCGGGCAGCTGGGCAACTGCACCCGCAGAACGATAAAAAACTTTCTTGTTTTATTTATCTCGCAAATTTTCATTGTTTTATTTTTTTATTCAAGCAATTGCAACAGAACGAGCAAGAAAATTGCAAATAGCTCTGACCGCCAAACCAGAGAGCAGAGCAAAACAATAAAAGTGACTAAAAATGTTTTTAGTTACAATTTGTAGGCAACAGTCAGTGGGAGTGAGCGACTGGCGTATACCCTGTCTTTTGTGTATTTATCGAGAGTGGAATATCCCTTCATTTGGTATTATTATTTGGGGTAATTTTTATGAAAATTATATTTACATTTTTGGAACCCACTTTTCTTCAATATTATTTACGCTCATTTAATATTTCCTTTAAAAATCAAATAATTTAATGCATGTAAAATTTAGTTCAATTTAAAAAATAAATTTTTGTAAAATATTGTTTTAGGGTGAATAAATTTTCTTACATTCCCAGTCTACCCTATGATTCCAACTATTTGAGTTTAAATTACAAAAACAATATGACTAAATGTATTCCATTTTTCATATGTATTTTTTCTGGATTGTTTCAATTTTTTATTTTAATTTTAAATTTGTTTTCATTTTTACTTTTTATCAGTGAAAATTCAAATTATACAATGATCATATAATGCCAATTGCTTTATACTGACTAGCTGATACTATTTCAGTTAAATATTAAGTAATCCATATAGTATACCTATCTTTTGTATCTGAATTTTTTTCTAGAACAATTTTGAAACTAAAATTGATTGAAATCAGTATTAAAATCACTTTTTTATACTTTTATAAATTAAATTCATATAACATTCATTGAGTCTTTATATATTTTTTATAAATTTTATTGTAACTTAAGCATCAGCTTTAAAGTTTTTATAATTTATTTTGTTTTTTTTTTTTTTTTGTTTCAAATATCGTATATACCATATTATATTGTCTTCTCTCTGTTTTATGGTATATCTAAATTTAATTTATATTCAAATAAAAATGTTTTCTAAATGTTTTTATTTTAAATATCATCTAAGCCATGCTGCTTGCCTTTTTCCATTAGGTTCAAGCGTATTAAAATCCATGTAAATAAAATTGAAACACAAAAATGAAAGCACCACAAATGAGAATAGAGCTGCTGCATGGTTGCTGGTTGCTGGTTGCATTTGCCACTGGCAACTCTCGAATGGATTTTGTTGTTGTCATGTTTAATGAGTATTTGCATATTTTTGCAGCCAAACAGCTGACAAAAGTCAAACGAAAGCAGTCGAGCATCGAATAAAAACGATTTACTGCTATTTATGAGTCGCCCGAGGTAAATGAATATTTATTGGATGCCCGGCACCAAAATCAAATGGGGAATAATCAAAAGTAATAAATGAAAAACTAATGAAAAAGGAATAGAAAAATCCAAATGAAAAATTTAATATGTTTTACCAATTGAATGAACTCAGATTTAATAGAAATATGTGCAAATGAAGAGCTGTAGAGAAAATGCGAAATGAAACTCACAGGAAACTCATTTGAAATAGAAAAAGGGAACTAGTTGAAAAAGATATTCACCTAGAAAGTCAGATTATACATTTTTATTATTATTAGCAATTACAAAATTATTATTAAATATTATTTTTGAAAATATTTTCATTTACTTTAAAATAAGTTTCATTCTTCTACAATAGTTTTTCGTTTAAAAATCTCTCTTAAAATAATCTTGTTAAACTTCAAACATTTGCTTTCAATTCATCTAAATCATCTGTGTGGCGTGTGTGTTGTCTTATCATTTCATCATATCAAATATGAGCTGCAAAGTTTGGACAAGACGTTAAATAAACAGAAAATATTTTCGGATTTACAGATTGAAGTGAAAAACCTGCTTCAATCAAATGAACTAATGAATAAAAATTCAAATATGTAGCAAAAACATAAAAAATAGAACGCAATCAATACGAGCGATCCAACAGCAGCTTAAATAAACAACACACACACACACACACAGACACACACACACAATGGCTCACCCACTCGTCTAACGTTTCCATTTGAAATGCTAACCAAATGTTGTGCGAGGCGTTGAATTCAATTGAAAAGATTTTTCATCAAATTCAAACACGTCGATGCGGAAGCTGGCAAATGAATTATTGCTCCTGGGCGTTTATTTTTTGGACCAAAATCCAGGACTAAAACCAAAATACAAACACACTCACACGCACACATCGACGCTAGTTGAAAATGAATCATTTGTAATATTATTTCTTTTTGGAAACTGCGCCAAAAACTTGACACCTCTTAAATAAATACCCAAAAATAAACCAGTCAAAAGGCAGCACCAGCAGCAGCAGCAGCAGCAGCTATAGCTATAAAAACAACAACAATTGGCATTATCTTGATGGCATTTGTGTTCCATCACCCGCACATTTTAGCCAAGCTGCGACCCTCGAACAACAAATGGAACTCAATCCCAATTCCCACCAGGCAGTCCAGACCGTAGCCAAAGCCAAACTCGACCTTCAGCTGCGCAGTTTGACAGCTGAGCGGCAAATACATAGATATAGTGACATATATGTGTGTATGTATGTGTATATACAAATCTGAACGGATCTATGCAGGTTAAATAAATGCAAAGAATTCCAATTTTCTTTTTTAGTTTAATTCAATGGGGTATGCTTACAATGTAGAGCGAGTATGTTGAATGTAAAACAAAATAGAGAGACATTGCATGGGAGAGACAGAGAGAGAGAGATGAAAAGATAGTAATAAGAAGAGAGAGAGAGAGCGCGACGGAGTGAGAGGAAAAGTAATATAATAATAAGTGAGATCGAGAGAGTGGAAGACAGAAAGTTACAGCTTAGAGTCTCTAACAGAGAGACAGAGACAGAGGCTGAGACAGAGGCAGATAAATATGCAGAGAACAATGGAAAGAGACAGAGACAGAGACAGAGCACTAGAAGAAAGTGAGTATAAAAGAGAATTTTATACAAATGCCAGAAAATACCAAGAGACGTTTCAATATGAACTCAATATATTCAGAGTAAAATACCTAGAATTATACGCAGACTTAAATGCTCTATGAGAGCATGTCGCAGAGAGTGCATTTGACGTTCATTTATCTACTGCTACAATGTCTATTTTTTAGCTAATTCTACTTGGTATACAAAATAGGAATATATGTAACTATATTTTCATTTTTTACAGTTTTCTCTACAGGGTATTCCAAAGTCATATACATTAAACTTCATCACTAGCCTAACTGTTTTTCTTGCACTTTTTTATTCGCCCGCAGCAAACGAATTAACATTAAACTTTTATTTATTTGCATATTTAGCAAACAGATAAATAAATATAGAGAGATACATACATAGAGAGTAAGTTGATATAAGTAAATATTTATATATATATATATATATATATATATATATATATATATATATATATATATATATATATATATATATAACATATGTATGTGTATCTATATATTTATACACTACAAATTGTTGTTACTTTTGTGCCCTGACTTTGGCCAGCGATTTGCATAAACCACAAAATCCGCTTGTTTGTATTAGCATTTAGGTTTTCGGGCATTCAATAAATTTTGTAACTCTTCGCAAGTCGTTTAAATTTTTGTAAGAGAGTCAGCCGAAACTTGTTTTTGTTTATATGCAACAACAAAGATATGTAGATATATTTATATATATAAATTGTTGTTTATATAGCCGGAGGAGGGGTCTACACTCATATCTGACTGGTGTATTCATCTTTATTAGGCATTCATTCATGTGTACAAAGCACAAAGTCGATAAACGGTCAGAGAGACAAAAGACAAAAGTTTTGCCAAGCTAGTCAAAAATGATGATGATGAAACAACAGTGGAGGGCACAGTCGCACTGCCACGCCCACACAGCCAACACACCCAACAACCACCCAAAACTTCGCCCTCGGGTATTACTTTCAGCTAGAGACATGAAAGCCAGCCAACTAATAAGTTATCAATCAAATATTTTGGCATATGGCTGGACCTGCTGCATCCAATCAATTCGTATGATAAACTCAAATGATGGGCGACACTGAAAAGGGGGCGTGGCAGACTGAGTTAGGGGTTGAGCTTCTGCTGCTTAGCATTGTTCGCCTTGACAGTTGTAAAGTGATTTGCTACGTGTATGTGAAATTATCATTCAGAACTTCGGATTCAGTATTTCCATATGCCAATTTGCGTCTGAAATATGATTTGCATGGAATATTTTTAGATCATTTGTAAAGCTAATAATGTGATGGAAGATTAATAGAAGAGTTTGCGCTGAGGTAGTGAGCTGTAGAGTTGAGTGAGCTTTTCGACTCACATATAATTTGCATTTAAGGAACAAATTATAGATAAGAAATGTTCAAATTTTAGTTAATAAGAATCTATATTCATATATATTATATAAAATATAGTTTCAGAATTTTTAATGTTATATATTTATTTTAACTGCCATACTAATACCTTCAATTTCTTAATTTAAGCTACAAAATTAAATTTTTAAAGAACATCATCCACTCGACATTCATCGGCTTATGTAATTCCATATCATTTATTTAAATATTTCTTTATCAAATTAGCAGAGTTACTAATCCGCTTAGCAACATAAATAACACGTTTTATAGGCAATGTCTACTACTATTAAAATCATAATCAACTTGCTAAATAAACCGGCTTCTCATAATTAAAAATAATTCATAAAAAGCGAGGAAAAAATAACGAAAAATGTCAATATTGCAAATGTATTTGCCAAGCATCATAAGTTGAGAAAAACTATTTTTGTTTCTGTTTACCAATATCGAAACGACATTTCGTCTGTGATTTCCTGTTTATTGAGCGGCAGCAAAAAGTTTTCTTGGCCCCGGGTAAAGAGAAAGAAAAACAGAAACGGAACTAATACAACTCCAATGAAACGGACAGATAAATGTGACAAAGTTTCGGCTAATGGCCTACAGAGTACAGTGCTTCAAAAAAATATGCTAATTTAGACACCATAAAGAAGCCAACAAAAAAAAGCTAAAAAATCAACTGAGCACAATGAAGCGTAAAATGTATAAAAAATGTTAAAATATTTCGAAGAAACCAAAATGTCAGATGGTCAAAATACCAAAAAATACTCGTCATCATCTAATGATAATGATGATGATGATGATGATGGTGATGATGCTGCTGCTGCTGTGTATGATAATAAGTTGGATGAATTTGTAGCTGATGTGGGCAGTTAAATAATTCGCATTGAGGAAGTGCCGCGTGAGCTTTGTAATTTAAAATTCCATTTGAATAGATGAAACACTTGCCAAGGTCAACTCGCATCAATACCAACTAATCAATAAAAAACAAAAATATATAAATAAAATGCCAACAACAAATTGGGATGTACAAAAAAATTTACTTTTTGCTCCCAACAATTTGTTACGGCTATGAAGTTTTTTTCGATGTTCATTTGGGAGTGATTGAGCAGGGTATATAGGCTTGGTGTGTCAGTTTGTGATATGTAGAAGAAAGTAAGTTAAGATCTATATTTATCTATTTTGTCTAAGTTGAGTTAAGACTGAAAATTTTTCAAGCAACTCTCGCATTCTGAAGAGCTATCTAGGTATTGACAATAAATTTGAAATATTTAAAAATGTTTAAGAATATTTTTTCATATTTTCGTTACATTAAATCAATTAAGAGTCTGGATTATTTAGGTATTACTCGAGAACTATACGAGGTAAATCTATAAAATGTAGTATATAAACTCATGTTTGATGTATACAGTTCATAAATATTTTTTTTTTCAAATAACTTTTCACTTTTAAATAAAAGGTGTTGCCATTTTTTGCTCAAAAGTTAGGGAATCTGCCAGTCATGCACACCTGACGACTGTGTTTTTTACGTTTATTTTCAATTGACTCGCCTTGAAGTGCGTCTTATGGCAACGAAATGTGGCAGTTGATCGAGTTGCGTAACGAGTGGAGAGTAGAAGCTGTTGGGTCAAGTGTGACCGAGTGAGTTGTAAATGCGAATGCAACGTATATGGAGCTTATGATAGATAGATTGGCATAGTTTGCTCTCGACTCTGGACTCGACTCGACTCCCCAAGCAAATAAAGTTAAGTGACTCCAAGTGTTTGCTAATGTAAAATGTGTGTTCCATGGTGGTTTCTACTGCTCTTCTTCTTCTACTTTATTGGTGTGTGACTAAGAACTCGATTTAAAGATTGATTGCCGCCGAGCAGTTGACAAATTATAGCAAAAGCTTTGAATTTGTCGCATTTTTGTTGAAGCTTAAGGTAAGCTCTGCGCCGGAAGAAGTTTAAAACTGCTTTTGGTTGAATATATTAAAAGTTTTAGCTGTTCTCTATAGCAACTGTGGCCTGGAAGGTGTGTGAGATAGTAGAAGAAGTTTTGATATGATCATCTTCTATATGTCGTGACAGCTTAACGGTGATCTCTTGATATCTGATATATTTTTAATTGTGTTAATATGCATTTCACTTTAATCGAATATTTTATTAATTATATTACTAAATTTTAACTAAGTATAATTCGAATGCTATAAGAACTAGTATAAGAGCATATTCAGAGCAGCTGCAAATTATATTATATTATATATCTGTTAAAAAAAATTGTAAAATAATGAAATATTTATGAATATAAGATTACAATACTTTCGCATATTTACAGCTCAACCAACTACAGTTAACATTTGCATCTCTTTTGACCCCACGATTAACTTAACCTTTGACACCGTTTGGCTCAAGTTGCATAATAAATAGTAAGGCTTAAGCGTTCAGGCACAGCTTCGCCACGCAATATTAATCAACAACTACGCCTGGCCATGGGCCTAGACCAGCTGGAATTAATCAAGGGAGCAGAAGAGTAGGAGACCCTGTCATTAAGGCGTACGTTGGACGAGTGAAATGAACTCATTTGCTTTATATATAGCAGACAATATAATATAATTTATATGCGTGCCATTGACATTGAAAGTCGTGCCAGATGTTAATTAAAGTTCATCAAAAATTTACCTGAACCAAAGATCTACGTATAATGAAGACATCAAGAGAAAAATGCTGTCGGCAACAATAAAAGTGAAGGCATTAAAGCTAGTTGCATGAATTGCGCGCTGCTTGCTGCTGGCTGCTTGGATAGTTGTTGGCTGCTTGGCTGTGTGTTGACTTCGTTTGTTTGGTTGGGCAGTCAACATTTTGCTTCGGTTTTCGCTACGTGCTAAAGATGAAAGCGATTTTCTCTGTGAAGCATCCAGCAAGAAAACCAAAAACCAAACTCAACTCAACTCAACTCAACTGTGAGTCGAGCCGAGCCGAGTTATGAAAAACGCTTTTCATATTTATTGTTGGCTCGTTTATGTTTTGTTTTCGCATTTTTGCTACACTTTATTTGCGTTGGCCGTAATGAGGGGCAATTTATGTTAATTTCAGGTGGAGTCGACACATAAATCTACGTTAGCAGTGAAATTTAAAGCCAGTGCCGCAGCATAAAAGTTCAAAAAGTCATGCAGAAGAAGACAACGCGGTTGTGTGATAAATAAACCCAATAAGTGTAAGTCAATTAGAGCTTGCCCGACTGCCAGATGCACTGCTAAAACAAATATTTTTAACTATTGAGCTTCTTATGTAGTTTTCATAGTTTTACTGTACCTATAAAAACCAATAAGAAGTATGAGGAAGTTAGTTAAAATTCGGCGAATTAGAGTTCGAGCTTGCTCGACTGCCAGATGCTCTGTTAAATGAGAGATCTTTGACTGTTATATATATGCTATTAAGATTTTATCAACTGTCATAAACTATGGCATAAACCCTAAGAATAAAGAGGTAAGCCAATTGAGCATACCTGACTTGAATATACTTTTGTCTCTTTTGTCTCTTAATATTTAATTCTACCATAGCATGCCCGACTAGGGTATACGTCGTAGAGTAGGTTTAGAGCATTTGTATTGCTATGATTTATATGATTCATATCAATAAGTTGCATCCAATTGAGTTAGGTATATCAGATAATCTGTATTAAGGAATTGGATATCTTTAAAGAAGAAAACATATTTTTCTGCATCACGAAATTTCTATTTAATAAATTTTCCAAGCTGTAACTCACTTAGCAACTTTCTAAGAAATTGACAAAAAATCTAACAATTGTGCTAAATTTAAGTCGAAACAACTGCAGTCCAATATTATAAAGTACGTTAAAGACCAAGCCACTTGCGCTTGTCAAACTTTTCGGCTTGCAGAGTATTCCTTATCAACTATGAATATCTTTTTGTACAAACGTTTGTAAACATGAACAATTTATAAACAAATTTTCTTGTTGTCAATTTATATTGAAACTAATAAATTTGACAGGGCGTAACCAGCGCGACACACAAAAACAGGACATCGGGTCACAGAGAGTGGAACGGGACAGGACGGGGCGGGGCCGAACGGCGTCTGGTAGGGGGCGTGTCGTGGCTATAAAAAATAGACTTGTCAACTTTAGGAGCAGGTTTAACCTAGTTGTTGTCGTTGCTGTTGTTGTTGCTTGTATTTGTTTGCTGAAACAAGTGAAAGTGTCAACGCCATGAAAAATGATGAATGGCACAAAGAATGGGGCAGCAGAAAAAACAACAGCGAGAAAGAAAAATACAGAGAGAAATATATATGGAGTGTGGCAGGCCGGTCAATGCGGCGTATGCGTAATTTATGTACTCTGCACGTCTGCGGATGCTGCTGCTGCTGCTGCTGTTGTTGCTGCGTGTATTGTGTGTGTACTTTGTCTGCAAGTGAAAAGTTTTGCCTACAAAGCGAGCAATCATTAGCTGCTCGCATAGATAGCACTGGCATTTAGACATTGACTGACGAGCAGAACAATCGGACTGCCTATTTGATGTTTTTAAATGGAAGCATTTAAATGTTACATATAAATTTTAAGTAAAAGCCATAAAATGGTCATAAAAATGTAACAAAAATATATTCAATATGTATTTTTAATCAGAAAAAATTGGTGGTAAAAATAAAAGTTTTAGTTACTTTTGAATAGGAGTTAAGAAGAGCTGTAAGACACAGAAGAATTAATAGAAAATGAATATATAAATAAATTTTTTATTTTTGTACACTTTTATATATATTAAAATCTACATAACTTATAAGTAAAATATTTTGATTATACAAAAGTACATTTAAGATTAAATATTATTTTTTATATTTATTTTTATTTTTAAATTTAAAAATATATATTTTATAATAACATTAACTTTCTAAGATTCCGAAATATTTTTTTATTGCATATATATCTGATTTATTTTGTAAGTTTCAAACATTTATAAAATGTTTACATATTTTATAATATTCAAAAATAAAAGTGCATCATTTATAATTTAGATTTATTAATTTATACAAAACTTTCAATTACCCACATATATTATTTATGATTTATGAGAAAATATTTCTATATAATGCATATAGCAAACTAATATATATAAGTTCATTCAAAATTATTTTTTTTAAATTTAAGTTATTTTATTTAAGTCAGAGATTTGCTGTTGTTTCTGGAGCTGTAAGCAAAACAATTTCTGCTTTTATTCAACGTTCAAGCCGTGCACCTACTCCATAAACAACTCTCGCAGACTAAATTCTAAAAATACGTGTGGCTATAGGGGGAGAGCGGAGCGCGAATAGGGGTCAGGTGCTAATGTGGCTGCTTATCTAGCAGTCGGCGCTTCTAGGACTTCATAGATAACTGGCAGGACTCATGGAGCGAACGCGTGAGCTGCATAATGAAAATGCTGCGGGTGAAAGTGGTAAAGGCAGAAGGTGGGCAAAGTCAAAGAGGGAGATAGAGAAGCGACAGAGAGAGAGAGAGAGAAGGCAACATTTGAATAGCAGCCTCTAGAGTAGCTGCAAAATGTTATGAACGCGCTAAGGCGTATTATTTAGTGCCACGAATAAAGCTGAATAAGCTGAGCGAGAGAAAGAGAGTGGGAGACAGAGACAGTTGTCAAAGAAACGTAAGTTGTGGAGAGGTGTGCTCGGTAAGTTTTCAAGGGAGGCTGGGGAGCAGCTGGTTTTGTGATTCGGTTAGATGCTAATTTCTTTGCCATGTGCCGTCCATGCGTAGTTGGCAAAGTGCTAATTTTATAGCCAAAAGTGTGTGAATGGACCGAGTAAAGAAGGGTTTCCAGTCACTGCGGAATGTCGCGAAAGTTCAAGCTTTAGCCTCAAACTCAAAGAGAATGGATTCAATTCAATTTGTCGAGTGAAGGTGCCAAAAACGCGGCTGTGCAAATAAACTGTCAGATATTATCAAGAAGCATAGCCAAATGCTTTAAAGAAAGTTAAAAAGTGTCGCCACAAAGGGCTGACTAAGAGAATAGTTATTTATTATATGGGCAGAAATGATTTTCCTTCTATAAATATGTAAATAGAGTAGAACACATATGCATACATTAATATAGTTTAGCTAAACTCAGCTTCGATAAGTGTTATGCCTAGATAAATTATGTATATCAAGGATATCCAATAATAATACTTTTACTGACATCTACGTTCTGTACTAATCGAATCTAGTATACAAATGCCACTAGCAGACGCTTCTTGTACTTCAAGAGTCTATTCAAAGTGGTTTCTCTATTAGAGAAGTTTAATGAGCGAATTTATAAGCGGATTCTAGTGAAGAGTTTTTGTTGAGGAACCTAATAAACGAGCCTTTAGAAATGTTGCCTTGCCAGACTCTTTTGCAACCTATGCCACCTATACCACTTCTGATAAAAGAAAGAATCTAAAGCGATGTTCTCTTACTAGACTTCATTATCAGACTTATTTTCTATCAGACTTATCTATGATTATTCTTAACTGCTCTGATATACACACTTACCAGACAAGTCAGTTGAAAGCTTCTCATAACAGACTCCCTTTGCAGCTGCCTTTAGCAGTTTCTCTTGTCATACTTATCTGTTTGACTGCATCAGTGCTCTACAGTGCTTTGACAGACTTTTTTAGCAAACACTTCTATCAGCCATACGACTTTTCTAACAGACTTCTATCTCTCTCTTTAAGAACAGCTTCTTACATTTGCTTCACACAAAATTGCCAGTATTACGAGTTGAAGTTCAGCTCTGGTTACCTTCGGCGCAGCTATGCGTCTATCGTGTGAGTAATCAAACCAGCAAACATTCAATAATTGTCAGCTACAGTTGGCTGCAAGGGTATAATTCCATAGAGCGCAGTGTGGCCAGCCATTCGAAATTCATTCAAGCAATGCAAACGAGCAGCAGTAACAGTAAATCTAAAACACGCACTCAAAAAAAAAGAAATCACACACACACGCACAATAACAATAAAAGTTTCTCATGAAAAAAAAAAAACGAAATGAAACGAAAAACAAATATGAGAAAAATGCTGTTGTTGCTGTGCGTGTGTCGAGCCTAACTGGGCCTAAGTAACGAACCCAGTGAAGTCTATGACCTGGCCACCTACAGCACCATATATAGACGCCCACTCAGCCACGCCCCCGCCCCCGCCAACCCTAACCCCAACCCCTCGTTGGCAATCAAAAGCGGCGGCGTTTTTCTTTTGGGCTGCGGCTCTTAGCCTAAGCGTGGTACAATGAACTTTGCACAAGCATTGGGGCCATACCCTACAAAAACAGTGTAAGGGCGGGGTTGAAGCTCGGCCTGTGTAATGCAACGCAAGCAGAAAGCAGCATCAGTAGCAGCAGCAGCAGCAGCATTTGAGAGCAGCTTGCATGCTGCGTTGACTGCGGCTGTTTGCATTTAAATTTTTCACATTCAATTCATTTGAGGCCTGCCAACAAAAAAGCAAACAGAGTTACAAAGACGAGGCGCAGCTCAAGGCGAGGGGCTGTGTGTGAGAGCGAGAGGGGGGTGGGGTGGGGCAGAGGGTGAGGGAGAGGAAGTAGGGGCACACGCTATTCTCTTGCTTGAAGAGCCTTCAGTCTGAGGCTCGCCTCTTGGCTGGGCTAAACGCTGCGCAAAATGAAGCTAATACTCGAGTGTTGCAACTAGTTCTGTGCCACGCCCCCATAGGCAAAATGTACGCCAACTGTCCAGCTGCAGCTGCAAATGACTAGCGGCCCTAGCAAAATTTTGACGTGGCCTTTGTTTTTGTTTCTCATTTTTGTGCTTTATAATATTTTCTTTCTCTTTTTTTTACAATTTTGCTTGCATTGTGTGGGCGTGGCAAGCACCTGTTCTGTGCCCATTTCACTTCCGAGAGCTGAGAGTAACAATGTTTTGCGCCTGCAGAAACTTTGCTAGACGAATATTAATTATAATTTTAAAAATATATACATTTATATGTCAGAGTATGAGATCTAGTTAATTGTGAGCAATTTTATTACCCTGAACTCTGCACAGCGCTGCAATTGCAATCTCTCAAATCAGGTAATTTTTCAGTCAGTGAATATTGCGCATTAAGAGTTACGCCTTTACTTAGTATCAAATCTTAATTTTAATTATTTTAGGCCAGTTAACCCATTCCTTTGACAGTCAACAAACCGCTGAACTGTAAAATGTATCGATTCCGTTTTAAATTTAGTTCGCAGTTTAGATTAAGCATCAAAATTGAAACGTTTTACTGTTACGCTTGTGTGTGTATATTTTTTCGACTTCTTTTGCACCTGAGTATGTGTGTGTGCAGGCAAAAGTACCGTACATTTGCTAACAAGCCAACTACGTGCAGCCAACGTTAAAATACGAACAACAACTAGAACAACAACAACTATAACACTTCTAACAACAACTCGAGCAACAAGAATCCGCTAGGCAACCACAGCTCGACTGTTGCTTGACTAGGATACGAATGCACACGATTGCAATTGTGTGTGTGTGTTTATGAGGCCACAACGGTAAATCATCAGATCCACACACAGCTTATACACACGCACACACACCTGCGATTTTGATGACGACAAAAAACTCGCGCTTACCTACTCTGTGCAGCCAAGTTACCTTGCTCCTCGCTTTATCGCCCCCTGCCAACCTTGTCTGCCACGCCTCCTTCACGCTGCACCTTACTCGCTGCCAACAACTTTTGGGTCTCATTCAATTTTTATTTATGCTCGTGAGCAGCAGTGAGAGAGCTTAACAGCTTGCCTAACGAACTGTTTATGCTCTTTTGAATTTATAAACATTTTAAACTGCATATATATTCCATACATATATAATATCAGTATGAAATCTATTAAATATATAAATATATAATATATAAAAAAAATACTAAAACCATGTTCGGAAAGCGACGTCTATTGCTTAAAAACTAAATAAAAAAATTAATTATTTTATCATCATTTTTTTTCCTTTTATTATTATTTTTTTGATATTCTATTTTCACTAAATTAATTTATAATTATTTTTCTAATTAATTAATTTTTATATTTTTAATTTAAATAAACATTTTTTATTGCTGTTTTTATTAATCAATTTGAAATCTTTTTTTCAGATTTATTTATTGTAATAATTTTTGTTTTTAATATTTTTTTTATTTTTTTTATTTGTATATATCTAAATTTTTCATAAATGTTAGCTTCTGACATTTTATAAGTTCAAAATTTTCAAGCCTCAAATATATTTTGAACACATTTTTGTTTGGTTGTTCAATTGGTCTTTTCATGAAGTTCTTGTTAGGCTATAATAAGGGAATACCCTTAACTTTATTGCGCTTAACTTTACAGATCCTTAAAGTTCAGCTATAAAGCTGAATAAGGCACAGTTAGCCTATATATGTAACACATCTTTATAGCAAGACTGTCCGAAGAGCAAAGTTAAAGACTTCAGTGCGCTCTCTCTCTCTCTCTACTACCCTCGCTCGCTCTCTCTCCGTTGCAAGGCCATAAAATATGATACAAAATACAGTTCACGTCGATTGAATGTCTTTGTATTTGGGTCAGCAATGCTGTCGCGCCTGGCCACTCGCCTGGCTGGCTGGCTTCTCTTGCAGTTGCTGCTGCTGCTGCTGCTGCCACATCCAGTTGCAACAAGAGCCACTCGCATATTTGGGCCACAGAGGCAGGGCGGCTGCATGGCACGAGGCTTGGGGCAAACTTGTTTTTAATCGTTGTCAATGGCCAAAACGTTAAAGTGTCCCGTTTGTCGCTTGTGGACGCTGCACTTGCGGCATTTGCTGTTTACACAGGGGCATGGCTGTTATTTGCGGGCCAATTTGCTGGCTGCATTTGAAAACATAAAAAGCAAAACACAAAACGTGTTTCAAGTGCTCGCAGCACTGTCGTCGTTGCAAACAGGTTGCACTGTTAGTTGCACTGATTGTCGTAAATCAGCTCACATCACCCCTATCCGAGAGAGGCGCCTCTTCGCCTCCTTTCGCCACATGGCAAATAAGCCATGAACAAGTGGGGCACAGTCGAAGACAGTTATATGAGACATATAAGACGATTTTCAAGCATAGCTAACTATCAATATTTACGCACAATATCATGCCCGACCTCCTCCTCTCTCTCCCACTCTCAGTGTTTCCAAATGATTGCCTACAATTTGGTCGTGCGCAACGATTTGAATTTTTTTCCATTTTTTCTCCTATTTTTTCTCCATTTTTTGGTATTTAATACGCATGACTTCAACTTGGCTCTGTTGTTTATTTATGTTGTAACTGTTTTTTGACTCGTCAACGTATTCATAGACCCGTTTTTCTTCTGCCTTCTTTCCTATTTGGTGTTATTTTCCTAACGAGTTAGCTCAGAGATTTGCGTGGGGATCAGCCTATGTAATGCATACCAGATACACAGAACAACACGAAGTAGCCAAAGTTGTCAGCTAAATCTTAAGTTCAAGTCTGTGTGTGTGGGCTGTACTTAGTATGCTCAATAGAACGTGTAAATAATAGCATAGACAGAGGGTAGAGTGGATAGCATAATAATACGGAAATAAAATGATCACGAAATGCTTAATAATATTCAGTTAAAACTGATTATTTATACAAAAACAAAAACAGTTTTAGCAAAGGGTGAAGATATATAAAAAATATATAAAACTAGTTTTAGTAAAATTAATTAATAGCATAAAAAATAATATAAAAAATTTAATATTAATTTTAGTAAAGTTAATTAATATCATTAAAAAAGTATAAATATATTAATAATTAATTTTGGCTATGTTAAAAATGCTAATAATGTATCTAATTAATTTTAAGCTAATTTCATATTTTGAAATATCGGTTACGTAATACTAATGTTAACAAATTTGTTTATTGTCTAGTATAATACTGATTACAAATAAAAACAGCAATTAAAAAAAATATATATATACATATATATATTTTGAAATATTATTATTATAAGTAAATCCTTTAAAAAAAGTTGTTTAAAATGTGGTTACATATTAAATATGTAGTTCAAGATTTTACAATAAATTTATACAGTTTATTTTATTTTTTTTTTAATTGACTGCATTTTATAGAAATTTTGAATTAATATATAATTATATATATAATATCTAAGTTAAAAAAAATTTCCAACAATATTTAATTATTATTTCGATGCAATATAATGCATATATAATATCTAAATTTAAATAAATTTCCCATAATATTTAATTATTATTTCGATGTAAACTAAAATATATTTAAATTCAATATAAACTAAAAACCTTTGTTAGCGTAGCAAAAAAGAGCAAATTGAAGAAGCAATTGAGATTCTTTCTTCATTAAGTCTATTAATTCTTCAATTGCTATAAATTAAATTTAAATAAACAATTTTTAATTAAAGCATTTCTACATATTTACCATATCTATATTTTATGCATAACAATATTAAGCCTAAATTTGTATACCCAACTTTTTCTTTAAGTGTACTTAACTATTCAACTATAGTAAAAACAGATCGACACACATTATCGTAATTAAAATTGTTTAAGCTATCTAACAACGATATCGATCACCTTTTCGAAAAAAAGAAAGAAAGAAAAATACACAGAAGAAGATAAAAGGAATTTGTCCGACATTCGCTTAAGCATCGTAACATGCGATCAGATGCCGCAACTATGCTGAACAGTGTACTCGGAGATTGGCATTTTTCGACTGTGCAACTGGGCAACTGTACAACTCAATTGGAAATTGGAAGCCAACTCGAAAAACAACTTCAAATGACCAGATAAACATTGCCAATTGACTGTGCGTTGGCCAATGGAGCGAGTGGCGAGCAAAATGCGATTCAGTTACCGCATCGACAGCACCATCATCATTAGCATGATGTTGATGATGATGATGATGCTGGACGAGTCAATCGAGTTGCGTCGCATACCAAAACGGCCCAAAAGAAAAGCGTGGAAAAATGCGTAACAACAACGAAACGAAATGAAATGCCCGAAAATCAAAAAGCGTGGCAACAATTTGAAGCTATTAACGGTTAATCTGGGCCCGAACGCTTGCAGAGCCCTCCACACACACACACCCCTTTGCTGTGCGTCGACACTGTTTATGGGGCTCTGCATGTGTGTCAACTAAGCATTAGTTATGCGTTTCGTATCTGCCGATGTTACAGCGAGACTATCTTTAGCTGTAGCTATAACTGTGCATGTATCTGAATCTAAATATACGCATGTAACTGTATATTTAGTATTTGCTGTTGTAGATACGTTTTATATATATATGATTAGCTGCAAATGTATCTTAATTTATTTAGATATCTATATATATGTATCTTTATCTTTACATGTATCTAAAGACATCTTTAACTATATATCTATGTATCTATATATCTATCTATCTATATATCTATATATCTGTATATCTATATATCTATATATATATAATTGTATCTGTCCACGTATCAATATCTATAATTGTATCTGTCCTTGACTCAATAATTTAATCATTATACACATATTTGCTTTTGTATCTATAAGCGTAAGTGCATCTATATAGTCACCCGTACATACATATACTTGCTACTATAACTGTAACTGTTAAACGTCACCTGCAAATGTCCGTTGCTGTATTTGACAGCCCGTAAGCTGAACCGTTGGGCAACCATTTTGGCTGGCAGTTAGCCGCGATTATGTGCGTTTCATGTTGTGACCCGTACTTTGTGCTTTGCAGTTAAATGTTGTATGCGACATTTGCCACATATGACACGCGACACATGTGGCATACGCGTACATATGCCAATCGATCCTCCCTTGCCCTGCGCTGCCATGACCCGCCCGTTTTGCCATTGGCTCTGCTCATTATGGCTAATTAATGGAATTCGCACTACATTTCGCACAAAATTATGGCGCTTAGAGCGCTTGGCCACGCCCACCTTCCCGGCCAAGGCGTGTCCGCCCCATCGGCTATCGCCGTTAATTGCTTATTTATTTTGTTTTATGCTCATTTCGGCAAATATGTATTTTATTTTGCTCCCACTTTTGCCTATTATTTCTATTTTAATTTAGCTTCTGCTTAGCGTTTGCTTTTGGCTTTGGTTTTGATGTCTTGCAACTTTTTTCGTAGCTCTTAGCTGGCAGTTAAGAGGGTCATTGGCTAAAAATTAATGGCTCATTTTAATGGGTCATTCGAGAGCACTTTGTGAAAAGTGATCAACACATACACAAACACACGCACACACTGCAGACTAACAGTTGGTTCAAATGTAATTAGCTGAGCTTTGCCGAAAATTGGGGAGACTGGGTCAAAGAACATGGGAAACTTTTTTCGGTTTACCTTGCTGAACTTTCAACTTGATGATAAAAGTAGCTCACAAACCTGAAAAGAGACAAGAGAATGAAGAATATTATGAGTTATTTGCATTTCATTTGATCTATTGGTTAGATTTATCAGCTAAATATTATATAAAGAGCTTTTAAAGCACATGAAAGCTTAATATTTAAGACCAATTTAGCAGTATATTGATCATTGAAAAATTGTGTAAATAAAGGTTACTTTTTTTAAGCACATGCAAAAGCTTTTTTCTTTAGATTTCATTGAAAGATAGCTGCAATACCATAAGGTCTCGTAAAATACCAAAATGTCTGCAAGGTATAATGCTTCGGAATAAAAAAAAAGCTCAATGAAAAATATATAAAAAAATATATATTTTACGAGCATGTTAAAGCTTTAATTCTATCATCCCACCAAAGTTTTTGCAGAAAATATAATTTATGCAAAAGCTTATTCAAAAGCTTACATCTAAAGCTCTTATTAAGTCTTCATATATTGAAAGCACATTAAAGCTCATAACAGAAAGGCTTTGCAAGAGTAAAACCCTGAAAACCCTTTTGAAATGAAGTCAATTAGAGTTCATCATCAGCAAAAACTTAATAACTTTTAGTTGAGCTAATAAAAATGAAACTTTTTATGAATATTATTATAAAATTTGCTTTAAGCTTGTGAAAAAGCTCATAAATTTCATAAAGCAGCAGCTAAAGCAAAGATTTCTTGATACATATATATTTTCTTATGAAAATATTTCGCTCAGCTGCTCGCAAGTATCAAAATTTCTCAGCAAAAAGGGCAAATTTACGCCTTAACGCTGCAAATGTAATGACAAAAGGATGCGGGAGACAGGATACAACAAAAAAAAAGAAAAAAGGACGCAGGAAAATGCAGAAATTTTATTGCAATATGCATATTAAATTCAATAAATTTTGCATGGCGTGAAACAGTAAGCGGAGATAGCTAGACTGACAGACAGGCAGACGCCACTGTAGCTACAGCCATACATATGTATATATATGTATATATGTACAAATATATATGTTTATATCCTTATCTATATATAGCTCAAGAATGGATGCGCGGTTGCAGTTGGGTTACAGGTCGCCATTGATAGACACATAAAATATGTTCGCTGTGCGAGCGAGATGGATGAAGGTAAATGCAAAATGGAAGCAGCGGAAGGTGCACGACTAGCAGATGCCCTGTAGATAGAGCTAAGACTGTAGAGTGTAGAAATTTGTATTGCAAAATTTTTATATTGATGCATAAGTGGCAAATACCCTGGAGTTAGAGATGAGCGTGTGTTTAGATAAAAGCTGACCAACAGATACCCTTTATCTAGAGCTAATATTCGAAAAGGTAGGCATTTGTAGATTATTTAATTGACATACATTAACAGGCTATATCTAACAAAAATATGCTCTCTACTTAGTGGTTGGAATAAAGAGAGTTTAGATTCGATTTAAGCATAATCAAATTAAGTTTCTCCGCCAATTTAGGGTCCTGCCTAAACAAATTTAATAAACATATTGGCCATATGTTATGCCCTCACATGACCATTTACAGGGTATACCAGGTAGTAAATCGAAAGAATTTTGCTGCCAAAAAGCGATGCAAAGCTTTTCTCTTATTCATCTTCAACCATTTTTTCTGTTCTTCTGCTCTGCGCTGTGCTGGAGCTCGCGACAAAGTTTATTTAGCCCTCGACTTGGAATTTGAATTGAATGTCCTCGTTGCTAAAGTGCAGGATTAAAAGCAGTCAAAGGTGAGTGGCAAAAAAAAGAGAGAGCAAGCTGCATAAATCGAATCAGCTGACAATGGAATGGAGCCTGGGAGTTGAGCTTGGCAACGTGATGAGCATGCCAATTGTCTGTGGCGGTGGAAATAGCTCAAGATTTATATTTAGCCTGGCCAAAAGGTATCATTCGAGCCAATCATTATCAATGCCAGAACTTAATGATGGGTAGCACACAAAACACAGAATACAAAACAAAAAAAAAACTGAGCCCCTGCGGAGCGCTATAAGTCGCTTCGATTGTAGTCCGACTCTTGGCGCTGTAGTCAAAGCAATATTTAATTAAATATTTGTTGTTGGTTCTGTGTTGTGGAGTAACCACGCCCCCTACGTCCCTAACCCTGTACACATGTATCCCTTAACCAAAGGCCTCTCGTGTGTTCTGTGATTGCTTTTTGCCAGCGCGCACAAAAATAGTTTGAACTCGAAAATTGCGAAAATTCAAAATAACAAATTGCATCGATGTTGCTGCTGCTGCTGTGTGTTGCTACTGTCGTTGTTGTTGTTGTTGTTGTTTTTTAGTCACTGCGGTCGTCAACTTTGCCGCTTGCAACTTTTGCCGATTGGCAGGCGGCAACCGCGATTGCAGCTACAATGCTGATGCTGTTGCTGTCTATAAAACTGTGACTGGACCAACATCTGCTGCCTTCCCTACCCTTGAAACCCCATTGCGCCAGAGGCGTCGTTAGCGCAAATTGGCAAAGGGGGCGTGTGCAGCACGCGCTGCAGCTCACAGCCAAGTGACTTTGCACTTTCGCAAAATATGCTTTAAGCGTGCCAGCTACAAAAACTTGCTGAATTCTTTTCTTCTTGCCATTGTTAAGATCGAAATTATAATGTCAAAAGGAAATTCGCAAAAGCTGTCGCTTAAGACTTTTAGCAAATGCATGGCTTGTGGCAGTTTATAGACAATTTTTTCTGCTTAAAAAAGAACTTCAAAAAGTTATTCGATACGGCGAATTTTATGCTTAAGGATTTGTACACTTTAAATTGAGTGAAATGGAAATTGGCGTTAAAGTGTTTGACACAGAATAGTATAGGAATATTAATGATAAAAAAGAATATATATTTTCAACAATGCCTGCCTGCCTAAATGTCTGTCTGCCCACTCATCTGACTGTCAGTTCATCTGTCTATCTGTTCGTCTGTCGATCCGTGTGTTCGTTTAGATATATAAACATCGATTCCTTAACTTATCTAGATCAACTACTGCCTAACAGTTACAGCTTAGTCTTTTTTCTTTCAATGATCGATAATGTTTATTTGTTGTTCTCTTGAAATCGATAAACATTGATGTCTAGCTTTGGTCTTTAGAACATATCTCGTGAACTATACTCAGCAAATATGATATAAAGATTCTCAAAGAACAAATATCTAATTATAACTTTCGCCTTCGGATGCTTCCTCCTACATACATTCAAAGGTAAGCGTAGTACGAGCTAGAATAACTGATAGAGCTGCTGTCAATGTTGTTTAGGGCTTCTTCTAAACGATCGTTTCTGGTACTACTCTAAAACCAATTCGGAACGACAGTAGACACTCATGGGAAGCTACATCAATATACAAAAGATTTCAGCCGAAATTGTTAACTTAACATGTCATAGACAGAGACCTTAACATACGAAAGGTTCTCAAAGAAATCTCATAGCGCAGCTTTAGACAGTTAAGCAGACTAGAAAAGCATTAAGATTTGAACTGTCATAAAAGAAAAATAGAAAAAAATAATAATTTCTAAAGAATTCAAAGAAAATACATTTTTAATATAATTATAGTATATATCTGAAATAAAAATATGAAATAAAATTTCATTTAATATTTCTTCTCATTCTCATTCGTCACAACTTTCCAGATCAACTGCAACTGCAACTGCAAAAATGTCTAATGAAATTTATTTAGAAAATAGTTTTATTTCTCAGGTCATAAATCAGCGCATTACGTAGACTTAAAGCCATTGCACATTTTAAGCTTCTTTCGCTGTCTGTTGTAGAGTTCGAGATTAAAATTTTACCCAAATCCCCCTTTTGTTGCCTGCGCCGTCTATGCAACGGCAGCAGGGGCTACGTTGTGTTCAGACAGGCTTAGTCTGTGTCCTTGCTTTGCTAAGGCTTTGTGCTGGCCACGGGCAAGCGAACGCAATTAAAGAGAATATATCGCTGGCCAGAGTCAGAAACCAAATCTAAATCCAGAGTCGCAGCCAAAGTCAGGTCTCTGGATGAGCCAGAACTTGCTTTTAGTGCCGAAAAACTCAAGACTCAGTCGCTTGGCAATAATTCAGCGAAGTTGTTTGCTTCGGTTGTTGTTGTTTGACCAAAAAAACACTGTGTTGCAGTTGCCGCATGTCCATTGCAGTCGCGGCCGCCTTGTTAAGTAATTTTGTTAATAGGCTCCGGCTTCAATAAATCTTTGTTGCTTGCCACAATTCGTTGCACATTTCATGCTCTCTTTGCTGGCGGCTATTCAAATGGAAACTAGTTCAAGCTCTCAAGAAGCTCAATGAAGTTGTTGCCACCCACACACACACACACTTGGAGTAACACAACTTGCCACAAATTGCTGCACGCACCTGAGCCACCTCAGCCTGACAGCCTACAAAAAGCCGCTGCTTCAAATACTTTTGCGAACTTTCACCAATTTGTGGACGCTTCGATTGCAACAATAGCAATAAAAAAACAAAACAAAAAATAGTAATAATAATAATAATCCATTATTATGATCACAATTATTATTTTGTGGTATTTTTACAAAGAATTTTTAACACGTGTTTTTAACTGTCTTCTTGAATGAAGCCATGAGATAGCTTTCTTGTAGAGTGTTTATGTTTGCACTTGCGTTAATTGAGACTTTACTGCTCTGTCAGGGCTATATGTATATATGATGTATGCCTAGATATACGAGGTGCGTTCGAAAAGTAAGGCAAATAATGAATTTGCTAGGCTTGCTTCAATATATATATATATATATATATATATATATATATATATATATATATATATATATATATATATATATATATATATATATATATATATATATATATATATATATATATATATATATGCTTATTTATTTGACTTTTTGTGGTGTGGCAACATAACTACTTAAGCTTCTCACTTATGACAATAAATTGTGAATGCTTAGTTGCTTTTCGATAGCTGTTTTGCTTGCACGTGTTTTAGCCTCTCGTCAATTTGTGCCTATTCCAAAAAATGGAGCAAAGAATCTATACCAAAGTTTTGACCTGAAGCGACACACTAATGATGCCGCAGCTAACGTATTCCCCAGCGCCAGACAGCAACTGAAGAGGCCCATGAAACGAGGAAGGAAGCTATAATTAAGCAGATAAAGACAGCATCGAAGGAGCAGCTGTATAAGATTTTTAAATAGTATATTATATTTATAAAATATAAAATATATAAGATATAAAAATATTTGACATTTATAAATACAAATACAAAATCTGAGTGAACCGTATAATACAAAACGCATTGATTAACATTATATGGCATATATATATTTTGTCATTTAATCAATATTATCTTTTAAGCAAAAACTCTAATAAAAACAAGTTAAATAAATTCTAGATATTTTTCTATAATTTTTTATATTTACACACAAATTCAATATTTTAGTTAGAGCCAAAAGTGATTGGCAACTGTGGCCACAAGTTGTAAATTTAATGGGTATCTCAAGTACGTTCCATGTGTCAATAAGAGCTGGCCATTTATCTTGCTCAACATTTTCGCTTAGCTAATTTTCGGTTGCAAGAGAATTTTTGCTCATTGAGTTGATTACAGCGATTATGGCTGCAACACTTACCCCAATGCCCCATTACTCTCTATATATATACATATATATATTCCTCTAGCAACACTCTCTCTGCCGACTCCCCTCTGGCACCTGTCTAAGCGCCTTTCGCGCTGCGCTGTTATTTACACCTGTTGCGCTTTTTGGCTCTGGCGCAAACTCGAGCCATGAAAAATGCACAAAAGTTTACACAAAATTTACCAACTTGAACAACAACAACACGTGTGTGTGTGTGTGTGTGGACGTTGTTAAATGGAATTTAATTATAAAATAATTATGCGCTCATTTGTTGCTTTTGTTTTAATTGTTTTGGCTCTTGCTTAATTTGCCTCATTAGAAACATTTTTTTTTGCTTTTTGTTTTATTTTTGCTTTGCTTTGACGCTTGGTATTTGGGTCAGGTACTTTTGCTGCTGCTGACTGCTTGACTTTCTGCAGTCAGCCCAGTCCATCAGTTTGTCAGTTCGTCATGCCATCATTAAGGCCCATCAGTCAACCAGTTGCTCCTGCTTAAAATACTCTGCAGAAAATTGTGAATATATAAACTCATATATCAGAGATATAATATCATATCTGCAGGCGGGTATATAATATTGCATTCAAATATTATATAGAGACTTTATTCTCCTTATTTTTAGAGTGCATCCATTCCAACGTAATTCATTATAAATATATTTCATTATTTATATAGGGTATTATATATTTTATTCTATAATTCTTTATTAATATATATTATTTTCTATTAAATATTTCAAATATATGCTCTTCATATATGAAGCAATTAGAATCAAAGTCTAACTATCCAGTTCTTCAATCCCACAGTATCTCCAAGCACATCGCTTCTACCAAAATCCTACTTCATTTCTATTCAACAATCTCAACTTTGCAGCTTACAGTTTTATTTTGCCAGCCTTAATATTTTCAACTCATTTAAATTGTTTTTAATCAGTTTCACATTTAGTTCTTATTTTTTTCCTTTTTTGAAATATTTTTCAAGTTTTTTATTTAGTTTTGATTATGTTTGCTGCTTTTGGTATTTGTGCTTCATTTGAAATGAAAATTAGAATTTTTGTGCCACAAGGTGAGCCGGTGGCAGGAAATAAATTACAAAACTGGAAATCGCAATGGTTAATTGTGTGCGCGCGCTCATTGCACAGATTACGCATTCGCAGCGTTGCACAAGAAATAAATACAAAATTGTAAATTGTAACAGGTAACTCTTAATGCATTTATGCGCTTTGTCAGTTTCGAATTATACGGCTCTTAATTGGCAATCGTTTGATTTATGGACCTGCACTTAACTATTGACATCTGCAAGTCAAAACATATTCGCAACGATCTAATTACAACTGGCTTGAGCTACATACGCTTAAGTGTTTAAAAAAATGTATAAATATTTTATTAATTCTTATTAACTTGGTTCTTTAATTATGCTTCAACAATGCATTTTATACATTTTATATTAAATATTTTTTAAGTGTTGCCAGCGTTGCATATAGCTCATAATAATATTTCTTAATATTTGTTTATCATTTGATTTTCATCATATAAATTAAAGATTCGTTTTTTTTTAAGTAATAAATTGTGAGTATTTTTTTAAATATTAAAATTTGCTTAAATATTATTAGTACATGTATAAAAATGTTAGGAGAGGTGTAAATAATGCATATTGTGTTTAAAACTAAAAAATTATGAAGTTATTTTATTGTATAGTGATTTTTTGTAAAGAAGTAATTAGATAAGTGTTCTTTAATGTAAAAAATAATTTATTAAAAACAATTTTATTTATTACTTGCTGGTCTATGTTTTTTTACGGAAGGTATGAACTAAACCTTACATTTCTATTTACTATAATTTTTTCCAATATTTTATTAAATTTCGATTTTTAATTCTATATGTTTTTATTTTATATATTTATATATTTTATAATATTTTAATTTTACATAAATTTTCAGCACACTGCTTTAAGTTTGTATTTCATACCAAATATAAGTTCTTCAATTATGATTTCGTTATGTCTTTTTATTGCATTAAAACGTTAAATGATTTATACTATTAAATGTTGTATTTATTTCACATTTTTTTACATCTTTTTTTTTACGATCTTTTACGTGGCGAAGCCTGTGAAATATTTGAAACAACTTTAATTAACTAATTGGCAGAAAAGAGATAAAAATAAATAAATAAATATATCAAATTGGCAATTGGCAATGGGCAATCGGCGTCTGGGTGTGTGGCAAGCTAATTGCGTGCTGTGCCACAGTGAGGCATAAAAAGAGTGTATCAAGCCAATACGCTGATTGATGTTAATAATCAATGCACATACAGAATATGTACATGTATCAATGGGAGACATACGCCACTGGGCGTGCAGCGTAACTCAATTACAAATGGGCGAATCGTGGAACGTGTGGGGCATGCCACACGAGACGAAGGAAGCGGCAGCTACAAGGGAAAGGGAGCCACCACAGAGCAGACATCTAATCCGTGTTATGTAATAAAAGATTCACTACTGAAACATTCAGCTAGGGAAGGATAACAGTCCAGCAGTCGGTGCATTCCGTAGCTCGTGTGGCTCCACAATGGAAATGAGAAATGAAATATGAGTCGCACACAAAAGCCTTTGGTCTGGCCTTGGCTCTGGCATCTTTCGCTCGAATTGTCAGCGAAAAATATATTTTTGGCCCATGGGCGACAAACGAAATGGTCCGCAAATAGAAAACCCGCAAAAATGAAAAGGCAAATGAAAATGCGATAAGCATGAAAACGAATCCATGCATGCCGGCCCTGGCAACTGAGGCCATATTTTAATAATCTAATTGCCAGCCAGCACATTTCTCTCTGAGATTATATCAAATATTTAATCTGTTCATTAGCTTGTTCCAAGAAATAAATCTGCTTAGTGCTGCAGCTGAAGCAGAGATATTTGGCATTTCTATGACTATGAAAGAGCCCAAGAGTATGTTTGCTAAAGCAAGTCTAAGCATTGGTAAGAGAAAGGGTTATAAGTATGAATACGAATTTGTTTGTGAAGTAGGTAATTAGGAGCAGCCAGAGCAAACGTTTACGAAAGCGAGGATAAGGCAGAATGGAAGGAATGTTGCTAAGAGAAATAGTTCTATGCAAAGAATTGAGCAAACGGATATTAGACAGAGAGAAAGAGAGAAATTATTATGAAGGAAAGCACAAAATGGAATTGAATAAAGGAATAGAGCCAGTAAAAACCTTTACGAATACAAATACAAGTCAAGAATTGTAGAAAGTAAAGAAGATAAATTGTTGAAAAAGTAAAGCGAAAACAAAGCAGAAATGTTGACGAAAACAAAGACAAAGTCAAATATAGCAATGGTATTTGCCCAACTAAAGACCTGAGAGTTACTTAAATTTGTTTTATCATCACAAACTTGAATTTTTTATATAAGAGAAGAAAAAAGATGAACAATAATAAATAGGGAAAGCATAAGAACGCATTCTGATGGAGAACAGCATAAACAGAGGGAGAGGGGGCGATAGAGAGAGCAAAACATATTTGGATTCTCTAAATGTGCTCAGCCTCATAAATTCACTTGCCGCATTCTCATTAGCTTTCAGCACACGTTGATTACATTTACGGAATATTATTTATCAAAAAGTGAGTTACAGCTAGAGCGAGATAGATATAGGGGCGGAGAGTGAGTGTGGAAGAACTGCTCTTGCATTTGTAATGTGCCTAATTGAAATTGCAATTAGCCAAAGGCGGCAAATGTTGCTCGCTCGACGCTCCTTCAATTAACACACATTTTAATTATTAATTGCAGCACTTAATTTATAGGCGGCGCACAGAGTAAAAGAAGCCAAAAAGCTCAATCTGATTGTCGGCCTGCGCCCCTCTCTCTCTCTCTCTTCATATGGCACAAATTGCAATTTGTTTCAAGTGTCCTGCTTGACTTTTTACAGGACCAACTTGGGCTGCAGTGTCTGCCTCAGTCTCTCCCTCTCCCTCTCTCTCTCTCTATTTCCTATTATGAAAACAGCAGAGTTGTTAATTTGAAAAATATCAATGGCAAAGTTTTCCATATGCTTTTATTATAATTTTCAGAAATTATTTTGGTTTTTTCTCACAGTTGCAGTTGGTCAAAGAAATTAATGAAATGCAGCAATTTCACTTTAGCATTCAGTTCGCTTTATTTATGGCTTAAAGAAACTCTTGGCCGATTACCGCAGCGAAATGAATTAAAATAATGCAAATGAGCCACAAAATAAACTGAAGAAGAAAACTCTGAATGAGTAACAAAAGCATAAAATTCTCCTTCTCTTCTCTTCTCAACTTCCCTTTCTATTTGCATCAGCGCATGGAGTATGGCCAGGGGCGCGCATGCAAAGGGGTCGGTGTGGCGAGCTGTACGTAGGGTTCAGGCAACTGCTGTTAAGGGCAGCTTGACTTTCGAGTGCTAAAGAATTGCCAACAATGAGCAAAGTGACAACAGAAGGAGTGAGAGAGAGGAGAACTTTAATGAGATGAATGTGCTGCAGATACACTGCAATAAAAGTGAACCCCCCTTTGCCGTATAAATCAACTGTGAATCGAGCTGTTGGCAACTCACTTAGTTAAAGCCAAAGATGAAAGATAAACGAGCTGCACTTGCAACACATCAAATTGCCCTGTAAATCTAAGATTTGGCTGTTCTACAATCTAATAATAATAAAATAGAGAATGGAAACAAAAATAAAAATTTAAGTTAGAGCTGGAATTGAAAGAAACCTGAACTGAGACTAGCTTTAAAAAAATATAATAAGAATAAATTAAATAGTAATACTAAAAGCATATACAAATAATAATAATAATGGAATATGCTTGGCTTAAAACCCCGAAATGCAAACAGTTGTCAAGCAGCACTCTTTGTGTATACAAATTCCATGGAATGTCGCATTTCCGCTGGCTGCATAGAACATATTTATATATATATATGTACATATATATGTATATTCGTATGTGCCCGTGCAGCTGCACAAAACACGTGCCAACTGTCTAATGTTGGCCATTTCCTGTTAGCCGAAACCTCAGAAAAACAGGCAACACGAGGCATTCTAAAATGCATAAAGGGCAACAACTTGTGCGTCATCAGCAGCAGCAGCAGCAGCAGCGGCAGCGGCAGTCAAGGGGCGGGGCTGACAGAGAAGAGGCATTATATATAAATATATATTATATATTATATGTATATATAGCTGCGTGCATAACTATGGCCTATGGCTGTGTCGCTCTTCTTGTAAAACGTGCCACGGAAATGGGAACTAACGAAAAAATATCAACAACAGTCGAGTTAGAGAGTTAGTAAATAAACTTAATGATGAACTAGCAGTTACTCAGTAACTATTCATTTTTATTATTTAAAGCTAGAAACTGTGTGTCTCTGCAAATCAATTGCTTGGCTAACTTTGATCTTTGACTATGACCTTTGACTGTGGAACCCAAATCTTCTGTAACAAAAACTGAAATTGTTTCTTAACTATTATGATAACTAGACCTAAACTACTAAGTATAACAATAAATGAAAGCAAAATTTTCCTTTCGTCTTGACAATCAATTTGATGTTAAGTAAATGTCAAATATATTATATTATATATTAACTTAGCTCAAGCTAAAAAAGTTTTTTATATCTTCTAGACGCTGTCAATTCATTAAAGACAGTTCGTATGTTAAAATATATATGTAATATATATTATTATGTATATTTATTTATCAGTAAACACCCTCAGCCTGTTGTGTACATTTGTACTGCTAGACACAAAAATAGTCTCGTTCTTCTCTTCTCTTGTTTGAAAATATATTTGAATTATTATTCTCAGCTCTTTTATAGCTGAAAAATAAACAAACATTTTTCTTATTTTAAAAAAATCTTTTTTCTAAATTTTAATATTAGCTTTAAGAATTTCCATTGATAAGTTGTGTTATCTTTCTCCTAGGCATATATCGCTTTAAAGTCATCCCACTCTTTCTACCAAGTTATTATACCTTTCCTATCTTAGACACACTATGCCATAACTTAGATAGCATTGTGACATATCTTTAAGACTATCAACACAAAAGTCCATAGATATATTTTCTATAATAGAAGAAGAAACTCCTTTCTACTCTAGAAAAATATTTTTTTCTTCAATACTGCTTTGACCTAACAAAATTTAGTAAATTTATACGACATTCTCTAGCCGTTTTCAGTTATTGCTTTTTGCTAATTCTTATAAAAAATAGAAATTAAAAGATGAAATTTTCTGAAATAAACTCAACTTATTCTAATATAGTTATGTATGATATATAGATATTTATAGATATAGGACATTCATATAAGAAACTCAAATCTATTTACTATAAATTCTAATTTACAAAACTTCTAAAGATACCTTTAGCAAATTAATCAGACTCCATAGCATTTAAATAAATATAAATAAATTAGAAAGAAAGAAAAGTTAAGTAATTCAATGCACGTTCCGCTTGTTAAGCACGTTTTGAGCAAACATTTTTCGAGGGTATTAAAATATGTTAATAAAGCACCCAAGCCAAGAGCTAAGCCAGCGTGATAAACGTGATAAACGCTCTGCTGGATGAATGACCTTTAGCCCTCATCTCTCTCTCTCTCTCTCTTCGTTATACTCTCTCTTTCTATTTAGCCAAAAAATTAGTTACGGCTGCAGAGCTCTGAGCACTGCCAGAGTAAATATTTAATAGTGCGTTCATCCTCGTTTATAGGCTTTACGATATGCCTCTGCCTGGCTTGACTGCATCATGTGTGTTGCATCTTCTTTTGCTATTTGCTGCCACTTTTTCTTCTCCTTGTTCTTCTACTATGACTTCTAGTTCTGCTTCTTTTTGTTGTTTGTCTGGCATTTCTTTTGAGTTCATTGCCGCAGCCCAGAGTTGAGTTCGGTTTCTGTTCTGGTCAGCCACTTACACTGCTTTGCCTTGCTTTTTTCTCCACTATTTTTCTAGCTTTGCATCTGCAACTGGCAGCACCAGCTTCATTATGATTAGCATCATTATTAGCTTCACCATCATCATTGTCTTCACTTGACTACCCATCAGTGGTGTGGCATGCCGTGTTCGTTAGTTCGTCTGACACAGTCGGCGATCATAATTCAATTATGAGATCCACAGTGGGAACAATTTTCGTTCTTTGCTTTTAGTTACTTCTCTTTCTCTGCTTTTGCTCTTTTCTAGTTCCTTTGTTTCATTTTTTGGGAAGTCAAGAGTTATCTGGCAACTACAAATTAGTTGGGTTCAGGCCTGAAGCAGGAAGTGCCTATTCAGAGCTGTACTTAAAGCTGTAACTTGAACTATTTAGCCGAAACGTAATGAGAAAATGTTAATTTTAAGTGTGGGAAAATGGGTAACGAAAATGTAGTTAGAAAATTAGAAAACAGGTGCCTTAGCATAGTTTGAATTTGTTTTTAAAAGCATCATTTGTTACTTTGGAAATTATGAAAGACTTTTGTACTTGAAATTACTCCATAAATTTGTAAGGGAAAATGTGAATGAAATAATTGAACTTCTCATTGCAATTGGAAAGTCAATGAATTTGATAAATATATTAATCAAGAGATTTACTATTATTTATTTATTTAATATATTTATTTATTCTTGAATCGTTGTTGATTGATTTTTAAGCTTTTATGAAAAGATCTTCAGTCTTTTAGATTTTTTATGATTTCATTCCTTATGCTTAGCTATAGCTTTTAGCTGTTTTCCTCAAGATAGATAACAATTTTTTCTTGGATTAATACAAGCTTATACATCAATTCATATTATTTAAATTTGAGTTTTATAACAGAAATGAATTGGATATTAATAATAATAACTTTGACTTCATAAATTAAATATAAAATATTTTTAGACTAATCAAAATAAATTAAAATCAATTTGCAACTTTATAAATTAAATGATTTTTTAAAATATTTTTTTTGTAAGTTTCAAAAAACTTTTTTTTGACTAGAACTTTGTTTCCTTTTTTAACAAATTAGTTAAGGATTTTGGGTGTAAACTCTAATTAATGTTTGTGTTATCAACATAGTAAAAAATAGTTTTTATAATAAAATATAATTGTACAATATATATATAAATAATCATTTTTCGATTATTCTAAATATATTAATGTAAATAGAAATTAACAAAATTTTAAATTAATCAAATTTGATTTTTAATTGCATACAACTATTAATGCTTGTTAAATGGTAAATTATATTATATATTATATATTAAATTAAATCACATATAAATGATGCATCAAAATTTGTTAAGTATAAAGTAATTATATTCTAAAAAGCATTAAAATTAACCACTGTGCATACTGCTTGCGGTTTCTAAGCAACACACACACAGACTCTTTCACACTCACACACAGATGCATACATACAGACATACTGTGGAGCTTGTCTCAGACAAGATTTGCACGCTTTCTTCTCGACTTAGGCCGCGAGACTTTCGTCTTTCAAAACATAATTCTACAACGGCGGCACCTTGGCACATTTTTCACATATTTTTCGAGTTCACGCGAAAGATCAGACACAGAGTCTGAGTGCCGTAAAATGGTGTCGAAGCAAACGAGTTGGCCAAAAAAAAACTCAATTGCTGCTAATGATGCCGGAGATGCTGCGCAAACTGAGCCACAGCTAGCAAAGGGCAGTGCTAGGGTATATGGCAAGCAGTTGGGTAGCGTGGTAGAGTCTGCTAGCCAAACACATTTTGACTTTCATTTCTTTATACAGTTAGACACTTTTATTGTGCTTTACATTTTTCTGTGTGCGCTTTGGCTTTTGCCTTCGAGTCTCTGTTTACTCTTCCTCATCTGCTGCTGTTTATTTGAACTTTTCTTCAATTTCTATTTTTACGAACGATAACAACTTTTGCTTTATATGTGCCATGTGCAATACTTCGACTACAACAACTCCAACTCCAACTGCTGGCTTTGACCCTTTGTGCTTTTTGGAGTTTACTTTCTGTCATTTTATCTTTATTTTCCTAGTTTTCGTTTGATTTTTACTTACTTGCTTTGCACAAGTTTTGCTTGAGTCTCCAGATTATAGTAATATAATATTTTCTATATTTTTATATACAAGCAAAGATACATAACATACTTTAGCGGGCAGTCTGAATGAGATTAGGTAAGTTAGCTAATTATTTTAATTATATTAACATCAATTAGAATTACATTAAAAGAGATTTAAAATCTACGAAACTATGAAAATAATAAATTATAATAAACATAATTTAAGTGGAAAAATACAAAAAAAAAATTAAATTAATAAGTTTCGAATAGAGCAGCTAAAATAATAAATGCATTTTATTGTTATTATTATTAATTTTTGTTAATTTCAGCTTCATTAATTGTGCTAAGAAAAATCCACAAAAAATATTAAATTCTTTAATTTTGGTAATTTAAATAATAAAAGTTTTAATATAAAATTAAATTAAAATTAAAATATTTATGTATTCATATTATATAATTTATTACTTATTTTTGTTAGCACCTAAAGCAGAAGCTTAAGCTTAAAACTAATTAAACAACAAATTAGTTTATTAAGCTTTCAAAATATACAAATAAATAAATATTTTATCTACAATATTATCTATAAATTTGTCTTCATCTATTATAAATATATTTAAATTTTTTTTATTATTTTCTTAAATACTCTAAAATATATTCAAATAAAGTTAAAGCGTTTCAATTTACTATATTCTTATATATATATATATATATATATAATTATAGAATTTTACATTTAAATCAAGATGTAAGCCAAATTGCAAAATGTAAATATCTTCCAAAATATTTCCAAATCTGTCCCTAAGCTCGGCATTTAAAATAAAAAAACCAAAATTAAAATAAAACAAAAAAAAATTAAGTTGGGGGCCATTGAAACCCCCAAAAAAATGTGGAGCCAAAAAATGCGCTGAATACATTTTGTTTGTCGCTTTGTTGTGCGGCACAAACCAAAACAATGTGCCACGTTTTCCTCACACACAGACACACACACATTCAGAGAGCAATACAAAAGGAAGGAAAAAAACACTTAGGATTTTGGGGCTATGACTGCGATTTCAGTTGCAGGCCGCCCGCTCGAAGTCGCCGCCTTCCAACCCCTGCCCTAGCCCATCCCTAGCGCAACAAATGAAAAGCTCGGCGCGCTTATCGAAACGCACGAAATTCAGTTGGCAGCCCTCGCAGACACTTGTGCATATTAATTGCTTATTGAGCAGGCCCGAGGGGAGGCTCCAAAAAGGGGTTGTCGCGCAGGGTAGTCGAGGGCATTGAATGGGTCGGACAGGGGGTGTAGGTTACTCTGCTTTTCGCTGAAAAGAAAGCAAGCGCCTGCGGGCACTTTTGTTGATACACTCGACAGTGAGTTACATTACTTTGTCATGTGGCATGCAGAGATGCTGGAGATGGAGTCGTTGTGGCTGCGCTGAGAGGTATATGCATATCTATTCTCAATTGGCATCATCAGATGAGTTGCTATAGCCAAGCTTGACTATATGTCCTAGTTAACTCGGCTAATAAAATGATATTTGATGGAAACTATTACTATCAAATACATATATCATATACCTTGTGTAATAAGAGGAAAGGAGCTCTATGAATATTTTGTTACTTTATATTACGAGTCGTAACATGTTTCTCATACATAAACAAATTTTTATATTTAACAGATATCATATATTTATTATTATTATATCTATTTTTGATCTTATATAGATTATATTATTTTAAGATTTTTAGATTATTTAAAAAAATCTGTCAAATATCCTGTCTCAAGGGTCAACTGAAGTAAGCAAAAAATTTCATTTTTTTGCAATATCTTTTCTGCAAAGATATGTCTATGAAACTAATAAAATAAAATTCTTATATTCGAATTACTATATATAAAAATATATACATAAATATCTAAAGGTAAAATCTCCTTAATTTTTGGCAGAATTTTTCTGTATTTTAAGATAATTTTTTTATTTTATATAAGTATTCTATACCAAAGAGATTGATGATTATAAAATGTCAAAAATGAGGCATGTTTTTGATGATTTTAAGATGTATTTATAAATATAAATTGTATCATATAGCTGTATAATAGGAACCTATTTTACTATTTGCAGTCTCACTAGATATATTAACTAATCGAAATAGTTTTTCTATTCCAATCTTTTACACTGTTAGAATAAGAACTTGAAGGGTATATTAGCTTCAATTTCAGGCCTCTTTTTTATTGTAATTCATCCTGTTTCTACCCCCTGCCTTTGCTCTTCTTCTTCCCTGGTATTCAACTCTGCTCTGCTCTATGCGTATTCTTCGGCGACGCCTTTTTTATTATTCTTTTATCAGTTTTTCAATCAGTCAATGCTGCCGTTGCCTCACTCCCTTTGATTCATTCATTCATTTATTCACTTCATTCATGCGCTGCTCACCTGTGTTGTTGTTGTTGTTGGTTTTCGTTGTTGCTGCTGCCGCTGTTGTTGTTGTTGTTCGTTGTTGTTTTTGTCACTGCCTAGTGGAAACAAGCGTTTTCCTGCCTTCGGGTTCAAAAGGGTTTTTTTCTCGGTTTTTTGGGCCTTCAGTTCTTTCTGTGTACATACATATATATATATGTATATCGGGTATATATACACGATTTTTACATATATATTTTTCACAGAGTGGCTTTTGTTGTTGTTGTTGCAGCCACTTGTGCGCTTTTATTGCCGCTTGGCCCTTTTCTGGTTGACAAAACGCCCGCGCTTCAAATTCTTTTTTATTTATTTACTTTTTTTTTTTGGTTTTTTATTTCTTACTTTTTATTTTTTAATTTTTTTCTGCCAGCATTTCTCGTGTTTTGGCTTTTTAATCTTTTTTATTTAATTTTTTCGCGTCGTTTGGTTTTTTGGCTTTGTAATTTTCACGTTTTCCGTCGCGTTCGTCGCTGCCGATTTTCCTCGTTAACCCTGCAGGTGTTTTCTTGTTGCTGTTGCTGTTGTTGTTGCTTATGGCAACCTGTTTGGCCAAACAATTAAAAATATTTATTAAAATTATGATTAAAGGCAACAATTGCGTGTTCCAATATGCAAAATTATTGGCTAATTAGTTTATTCAATTATGGCTAAAATAATGGCTTTAGATATTCAAGAAAAGAAACAATTTATTTTTAATTTTATTTTCTAATAATTGGATATCCATTAATCAATTCTCAATATGTTTTATTAATTTTTTTTGTTGTGAAAAAAATATAAGAAGTAATTTGTATTTCAAAATAATTATTTGTATTTTAAAATTATTTTATTTATATGCGTTCTTACAAAAATTATTTTAAATTTTCTTTTAATTTTAGTTTAATTGGAATTTGTAATAAAAATTTAGTAAGGACGAAAACAATAATTATTTTTACAATTACTTTATAAGCATTTTTTTTTAATTTTATGTTTTGAAGATTTAACATATTGTTTTAAATCATCAATGAATTGTATTCGTGCAGATTAATTTAATATTTAATTTAAGATGATTGAATAGCAATTTTTTTATAAGCTTCGCGTCAATATGTTTTTCAATGCTTAAAATATTTTTAATAGATTTATGATGTAAGAATATTTTTGACTAAAATCTGCTTTGTTTCCGCGTGCTTGGAGCGTTCGGCGACAACAAAAAAATTTGCATTAATCAAACTCTAATCAAGTAATTTTTTATCAATTCAAGTCTTTGTTGAGACACATTTCTTTAATTTTGTATGGTCTTTATAAATATATTTTTTTAAAACTTGTTTAAGACAAGAACAAATGCCGTTCTCAATCAACAATCGAATTAATTAACGGTTGTTCGGTTTCGGTACAAGAAGTCGGTCAATTTATGTCTGCAGAGGCCCAAGTTTAGCTTTAAATTTAATTAAGAGCCCAGACTAGAGAGCCAGAGAGAGCGAGAGAGCAATAGGCATGCTAAAGACAGTCGTTTGATAATAATGATAATCATGATGAAGAAGGAGAACCAGCAACAGCAACAACAGCAACTTAGTGTCTGGAGTGGCTTTCTAAACAGCTAGAGCCGCCGTCGCCGCACGCTTCGTTGGCCAGCGGGCAGCGGATGAGCATGAGAAGGAGGAAGATAAAGAACGAGCAGCAGCGCAGTAGCTGGCCAGCACTCGAGAATAACAAGAAACGAGAAGAACAAGCGCCAAGGCGAGAGCAAGACCGAAATAGGGAGAAACATATACTGGATGAAAACTAGCAAACCGCTAACGGTAAACAAAAACGAAAAGCTTCTATCGATAGCCAAAGCAGTGACTGCAGCTGCAATTGAACGGTCTGAAGTGTGCGTGGGGAAGTGCCGCAAACCGGGCGACGTCACGCGGCGCGCGCTTAAAATTCTTGCATGCCAGCCAATTATCAAAGCGGTTTGGTTTGGGTATCGACTATTGGTATCGAGTTCAAATCAAAACGGTTCGAAACAAAAATGGAATGTCGAAGAACAGAAAAACAGGTTTTAAACGTTTGAACAGGATTTGTGTGTTATTTTATGACATGTATATAAAAAATGTAAATAAAAACAAAACACACGCACAAAGATGACGTGCTTAGCACACACACACAAATTCACAGTGTCTACGTCTAACACTGATAAATGACACGAAAGGTTAACACACCGTTAGAAACCGTAGCGAAGTAGTAGCCGCTGCGTTGCGACGCGCTCAACACTTGGCAGGTGACTGAGACAAGCGCCAGCAGGCCACAAGCCAAGAACTGAAATAATAAAACGGAAATACGAGCTGCGCTGCCAGCGACCAACAGCAGCGACCATCAGTAGCAGCTAACATGCTGCACCAGCCTTAACAGCCGCACTAACAGAGCCGAAGTTGTACTGCTACAGTCGGCAGCCGAAGTTAAAGCAGCGACGCGTCGCAACGCTGACTGCGCAGCGCACACACCAACAGAGCATCAAGTCTCTGTTAAGCGTGGCGTCGCTGTTAATTAACATAGCACCGGTTTGAAATTGCAAACAAATATTTTTATGCATTTATTTTTGGATTTAAAGACCATATCCAAAGAGTTATTTTCATTTTTTGGTTTGCTCAAAATATTGATGCTAATTAACATGCAAACATAATTAAAGCCATTTAGTAAGGCTGCAATTAACTCGAGGAAATGCAGAGGAGCATTTAAACCAACAACAAAAAAGAGTTCAACGAAAACAAATCATTAAAAAATTGCGGCAAATTATGCAAAAATTATAAATAATAGGAAATGATGATGAGCGATATATTTAAGCTTTTGGTTAAACTGTTGTGTAACTGGTTTACAAATATTTTGCAATAAAAATGTTGTATATAAAAATATATATTTATAAAAAAATTATATATAAATGCGAAAATTAGAAATATTGTGTACATTTTAATTTTTATATTTTATAATAAAAACAATTATACACGTATACATATTTAAAATTGTACATCTATTAATATTTATTTCAACATTAAATTATTTTTAAAAAATTATAAATTTTTTTTCAATAATAAATACATTTTTATTTTTATGAGTATTATTTAAAAAAAATTTTTTTTTTTGATGTAGTAGATGTTAAAAAATATAAAATTTATTTTTACATTTTTGCAATTTTTTTTTTATTTTTAAGCTATATTAATTTATATTTATTCTATGACCAATGAAGAGCAGTAGCAAAAAGAATTGCAATAAACCAAGCACAACCGGAGCTTTTTAGTTGTTTTAAGTTTTATTTTAAAGCTATATATGCCATTTTATACAGAATAGCAGTAAATTCAAATGGCTGCCTACACTCCGCTGGCAGTGCTTCAAGCGTAAGCTCAAACTTTGGATGCAGCGCTTGCAGCATTCCCATACGCTGAGCTGCAATTCTGTTAAGCTACATTTTTTTCGCATATTTTCGCACGTTCGGTAGATAAAATATTATTTATTATTGAATGGCATATCCTATTGAATATTTAAACAATTAAGAACAATCGATAACATAGACAGCTACTGAAGTATAGTTATCAAAAAGAGTAACGCACTTGCTTGGTCAGCTTCTTCTGTATTCTTAAGATCATTTAAACACATACTTTGTATACTTTGTAGTAGCTAGCTTACAAGTAATGATATATATAAGCCGGATATGCATAATTCTGACACATATTCACTCTCATTTATCTTGCTTCTTCATCGGCTCCCCGCAAACTTTCAACTTTTAATTTACTTAAATTCCCCAATTGCAAACCGAACACAGGCCACAAAACTTTGAGACCACCTGCTTATAGGTGTTGCTGCCAGCGGGCTGTTACCACTCAGCTGTTAAACTACGCTTAACATGCGGCCAACTTTTAACATGCGCTGTAAACCGCATAGTTTGGCCAAATTAGCAGCTGCAACAAATGCTAAGCAGCTCAACTCTGTACATAATTAGCTGGCATATATAGTTTAGCCAAATAGTTTGGCCCCGGGACAACATCAGCACAGCTAGACTGCTGCACCTGCTCGTAAATAGCTGAGATACCTGACTTGGCGCTGACTTGTAAAAATTTGGTTTCCTGCTAAGATTTTCCGACTGAAGTTCGAGTTATGCGCACAATTTTTCATATGCCTTAGCCAAAGAGGAGGCGAGTGGGTTGTGGCAAAAGTTTTCAAATAAGCCAAACGCACACAAGCACACACACATGCACACACACACTCATTTCTATATGTAGAGCCAATGTTCAGCTGATGGAAATTTGTGAACACTTAAAAGTGAATTGTTGAATTCTGGGTTCTCGTTTTGGGGGCTTGTGACTGCTACTTGGAGCCCATATTAGCATCGATAAGAAAAAGCAAAAGCGACGAGATGTAGGAGTCACAGACGTTAACAACAAAAGGATATCCTGCCACCTGGCAGACGGCATCAAGGAAGCTGCGACGATAAAGACCTCGCTAAAAATATATATATATATATCTATATATATCTGACGTCAATGACAGTTCTCATCATCTTGACTGCCACGAACGGAAGGATGAGCGCCACACGCCTCGCTAGATTACGCAAAAAATATTGTCGGAAAATTAACGCATTAAATTTCGTTGGATGGCAACGCGTGCGAAGCTGCGATTTCTGACTGCGACCAGCTCACATTTTGTGTCTTCAGCTAGATTTTTTCTTTCACGCTTACAAATTAAGCTATTAGTTACGCATACCTGTACTGTGCGGTAAAGCAGGGTAGTTTGGTTTCAGGCGAAGCTATGTAACCAGCTGAAGGAGAGCTTTCTGATAAAACTGGCATAGCTAGTATCAGGGATTATTTAGGCATTATCTTTTGTGAATATAATCAATTAACAGTCTATATCTGTATCTATGACTCATTCTACCTGTAGCTCTGCCCATCAGTCGCTGTGTGCTTAAGCAACAGCGTCACGAACTACGCAGCTTGGGACTTGAGAGTAAAACATTGATCGCTAAAGGAGGCATTGCTGTCAATGGATGGAGATTCCTGCCCCTCGAGCATGAAAATGGCCGCCTTCAAGTGGACAGCGGCAAGCATTGAATTGTATTTACGACCATCTCCAACGGGAAAAGCCTCGAGCATGAAGCCAAAAGGGAAAACACTTGTCCGCATGGCAATATTGACAGTGAAAAAAAGGAATGTTTATATTTCACTCATCTGAATCGTCTAGCTCATTTAATACTCGATCAGCTTATGATTGTTCTGTTATCGATAGCAAAAATATTAATGTTATCGATTACCTTTCCAGTGCGCATTGCCTTCATAAGAATCAGTCAAAAAACTATGTTACGCTTTCTCAGAAATGCATAAAACTCAATTATAACTTTACATACTAAAGGTCAAAAAGTATTCGTATCACTAAAATCGATTAAATCGATTAAAATCTAACTTTTTTCACGGAAAGCGAGAAAGTTCATATTCAGCTTTTCAGTTTAATCAATCAAAATCAAGCTTTTTTCTTCTCTAATATTGATAAGTACATAGCTTGCCTCGTTTATAGAAATCGATAAATATCCACAAGAGGCTTACAAACTCCTTATAATAAACATCGATAACAAGCTTGCTTAACAAAGCACATATACATTTTTTTGTGGAAATCGATAAATAACGATATAAAAATTTCAAATGTTCTTTAATAAAGATCTATACCTAGCTTGCTGCCCTTCCATAAGCACAAATACATTAGGCTTTTCTTTTTATTAAAATCGATACATATCGATATCGAACTTTAAAATTTCCAAGATTCTCTTGTCATAAAACTTTTGTCAACCTAGATATTCAGAGATGAACTACTTAATGTGACTCTCATTCCCAGACACAACACCCATTCCCTCTTCATGTACAGGGTATTTGTTCGTCCATCACTTTAATCTAGAATCACGTCTATTCGCTGTTTTTCCTCTAAATTTCTTGCGCTCAAAGTTTGTAATGAGCCCATTTTTGGCAGCTTTCTATGAATATATCGCCCTTGCGTTGGCTTCTGCTTCTGCGGATTCCTCGCTGCCCCTTGCGGAGTTCGAGCCCACGACCCTCGTATATGTGCTGCAAAAATGGTCGCCAATTAATTTGTTTATAAATTTGTGTTGCCGCTAATTACCGGAAAACGTTTATTTTAATAAATGTTTATGCAATTATTTACAATGTTTGCATCGAAATAATTCATAATTGCTAAAGCTCAATTGCTAATTGCTAAAAGCTGTCTAAATTGCATTAGCAATTTTTAAAATTTAATGAGCGACTCCACATAATTAAAATTTACAACTTCATAGATTTTGTTTCATATGGGTATAAAAATTATATTTTTTATATGTATATGTTTTTATTTATTGATTAATTTCAAAAGTTATGTTTCTTGGGAAACTTGAACCTTCTAAAATTCACTTTAAAGAGTTTGGGCTTATCGTTAATCGGTCAATCAATCATAAAATATTTTCTTAAAGGCTTCACAAATAAAGCTAATTTAAAGTGCTTAAATTATTTCTGCTTTTATTACATTTTTTTGTGAACTTTTATGTTCAAAAAAGTAATACAGAATTTTTTTATTACAGCATTTTTTTATAGATTAAATGGTATTGAAAGTGTTAAGCACAAAATGGGTTAAAAAAGTTGAAGCTATTCTATGATCAAAAATAAGCAGAGTCAATATAATATTTCTATAAAATAAATTTGTTTTAAATATAAAATATATAAAGTGCATTTTTTACCCACTTTGAGGATTTTATTTAAATACAAATTGAATCTAAAATATTTTATATATATTTATAGAAAAACTACTTGAAGCTAATCACAGCAATGGGAAATGTTTACAAAAACCATCGCGTTCATATATAAAATGATTTGAATTAAAATTATTTTGCTTTTCATTTTGTTTTTGTGAAATTTAATAAGTATTAAGTGCATTTTTTGTATTAGTTTAATTTGCATGATTTGCGGCCGGCGACTTAACTATATAAACCCACTTATCCACTTGGATTTAGCTGCAACAAATGTCAAAGCGATGCAAATCGAGAGTGAAAAAAATTAATGCAAAATGATTGCAAATTAATTAACGTTTTATTTGATAGGCCACTTTATGAAATGCAATTGCAAAATAAAATGAAATAAAAAAAAAAGTAAATTAAAAATATGAAATGTCCACTTGACGGCGACTCTTGTATAATTCATTTCTAATTTGTGTTTCATTTCAATTCAGTTTAATTGATAGAAAAACAGAAGAAACAGGCGAAAAAAACTGCAACACAACAATAAATAAATAAATATAAATGCCGTTCGCTCAATTATGTATACGCCATGAGGTGCACTGCATGCACATTAAAGTTTTAAATGCGCGTGGCAAATGACATATGGGTGCGCCACGCCTCATTATTAATGCATAATTTCATAATAAACTAGTTGGAGTAGCAAGTGAGCATGCTCTAGTGGGGTGTGCTCGATGGGGAGATGTGCACTGATTGGGCGAAGTAGAGAGCAAAATTTAGTCAACTATTAGGGAGTCTGTATGTCAAAAGCTAGATACATATGTATTTGCATGCATTTAATTATCGATTTTTATCGATTCCAATGAAAATTAAATGGTTTCATTGAAATTTGAATTTTATACATTTTTTTATATATTTTATATTATATTATTTTTATTCTTATTCAAAAATGAATCTTGTATAAATTGTATTTACTAAAAAAATTATGAATTCTATTTTTATCGATTTTATTTAAATAAAGTGGTGTCTCTTATCGTTTTTCTAGATATATTTGAAATGTGGAATATTGTTTTATTTCAATTTGATGGAGTTTAGCAAATATTAATATGACTTTCTTATCGAATGTATGATAATTGCTAAAAGCTTATTATCGATTAATTAAAAAAATTATATTTTGCTACTTTTCAACACTGCCAAATGCATATTTAATGAACATTCTTAATTTATTTTTTTTTAAATGAATATAATTAAAAAATAAATTGATTAAAATAAAAAGTTCGTAGAAATAACAAAATTTAAAAAATTTTAATTTTATGTAAATATGAAAAGATTGTCTTAATAGTTTATAAAAAAAATACATTTAATTATCGATTTTCATAAATTAATTCATGATAATACAAAAGTCTTACATCAAACCCTAAGGCTGTCCTGTTTTTTCCGTCAGCATCTTCTGCCTGCAGTACAGCAATGAGTATACCCCAGCATCAACCCATCTACAGGGTATGCATCTGGCGTGATTTTCACTTTCATTTTAATTGACAGCGCAAAGAAATCGCTTTAATGACAACAGTTATATCAATTTGCCAACTGAGCACAAATAACGTTAACATTGATAACAATTACGTTTGAATCGAGTGGAAAACAAAAGTAAATATGCATTAGGCATATTTCTCAATAACATTTGCTCTGCAATCGAATCAATATTTGTGCAATTCAAATAATTTGCACGCTTTGCGGCGCTCTAACGATGTCCAAACTGAATGCCAAATGCAAAAATATATTTTAATTAGACAAATATGGAAAATCGCGTAAAATATTTGTTTACTTTCGTTTATTTATTTATCATTTTGCTTGTTTATTCTGCTGCTAATAAAAGTAAATGAAAAATCTATACAAATTATAAACTTAAACAATTTGCAGCTGGACTAATTAGCATAAATTTCACTGATTTTCAATGATAATGAAAAATTGATTTATAGAAAGAAAAGAAAAGTAAAGAGAAGAAAAGAGCAAAGGCAACAGCTAATTCTCGACTGCGCTCTACCTCTTCACCTACTCGCCTACCTCTTTCGCTGCCTCCCACATCATTATTATCATATAGATAGCATTCTAATTATTATTATTTTTTAAGCAATGCTAAGAATTCATATTGCTCTCAAAATTGCAGTTGAAGTATTCCACTTTATAATGTTAACTCCAAATCTCTACATTAAAATATAATAAATCTATTTTGAGCACAGCTAATTTCCGAAATTTTCTCCAGAATTGTGCTCCACTTGCTTTTATGAAATGGCGGCTTAACGCACAGGTTGCACGCTGCGTATGCTTCATATGGGCGTATACTTAATATAATGTTATGCTGTGGCTCACAGCTTGGCAACCAACGGGCAACGCCGCGCAACACAAAATGTGGCATTATCCACGCCGCGTGCCACGCAGGCAATTAGAACGCCGCTGCTGGACGATATCCGAGCTAGCAAATTGACAAATGATGCATGTTAATGCCAATGGCGTCACGTTATGAAGGCCAGGGGCCAGCAGCTAGCGATATTGATGCATGAGCAGCTGCTGCTGCTGCTGCTGCTGCAGTTGCAGTTGCGTTTGCGTTTGCATTTGCATTGACGTTGATACGTTTAATGAAGTGATGTTGATGTATGTGCATGGAGTCTAACTATTGCTCTGCCCTACCACGACCTCGCCCACCCTTCGGATGGCCCGCACAAAAGGCACAAAATCTGAAGTTGAGGCCTGGCTGCTGAATCATTTAACGTTTGGCTTAAGCCGCTTTCATGACCTACAACAATGCAAATGCTGCTGCTGCTGCTGCTGCCCGCAGGCGCCTGTCAAATCAGCTAAACTACGGGGCCAGTTGGAGGTGGGCGAAGGGGGGCGTGGCAGGACACAACTAAGCCAAAAGCCTTGCCAATCCTTTGCTAATGCCAATAAGCCAAAGCTATGTGCTGGCTGGTTGCGCGACAAGGGAGCAACTACCTACCATGCCCCAAGCCACACGCCTCCATCAAAGTCTCCTGTCACCACACACACACACACACACACACCAACACCCACGCATAGCTAACGAAATTGACCGCAACATTATTCGTATGAATGTTGCATGCGAAACCATATCCAGGGAGAGGTTAAGCAACGATGTATGCAGCGAGCGGGGAGCGTGAAGCGAATGGGAATTGGAATGAGAGTGTCAATGGGCCGCCTTGACATTTCAGTAGGTAGCTTAATGCTTTGGTCCATGTGCGTGCCATGACGCTTGACAGAGTTAACATTTTAATTGCCATGAAATATTCAGTGAGGCGATGTGCGCTACATGAAAATTGTTTTTGCATGTTCCCCCCCAAAAAAAAGAAGCATATCAACATATGCTCAAAACTATGCACAACCAACGCCAAGTGACGTGGGTGGTTCGAAAAGTAGTGAGAACAAGAGTTAATTGAAATCAAGCATAGCAAGTAAGAGCCATAAGGCGAGCTTCTGCTATTTGTGGCCTGATGTGCAAATTTATTCTCATGTTAAACATAATGTTAAAATTTAACTTAGTACTATGTGTTATATGTTTTATAATTTATATAAAATATACAAAAGCATTGCATGCTCAAAATATCTAAAGAGCTAAATGTATGTATAAATTATTGTTAAGTATTTAACTTGAAGTTAAATCATAACATTAACTTTTCAGGTATTTTTTACCATTTTAGCATATATTAATATAGAATATATAAAAAAGAATATATATTAGAATCCATCTTAAGAGCTGTCAGCGCTCACAAATTAATGTTAAATTTTACCTTCGTGTTAAAAAAAATATTGCGTCTTATTTATTATTTTTATGTTCTCGCTAAAGAACAAAACTGCGAAGAGCGCAGCAAATATTCAGCCAAATTCTGGTCAACAGGCTAAAATTTGCTGCTAGAATTTTGAGATAAAAAGTTGAAGTTTAACATGTAGTTAAAGTGGCAATTAAATTACTCTTATGTTGTGATTTAACAGCTATAAAGAGCATAAATTAGCTAGATAAACTACAGAACTAAGCAAATTGCTGAAGAAACTTTATGTTAAAATAGTTGTCAAATTTATCCTAATGTTTAATTTGAACAAATTATTTTATTTCAAGAGTTAAAGTCATCTAACATTGCCTTATT